>OU565299.1:3780563-3951965 GCA_913789915.3 Sphecodes monilicornis | reverse complement strand
AGTATATTCTAGTATATTCTAGTATATTCTAGTATATTCTAGTATATTCTAGTATATTCTAGTATATTCTAGTATATTGTAGTACATTCTATTATATTCTAGTATATTCTAGTATATTCTAGTATATTCTATTATATTCTAGTATATTCGAGTATATTCTAGAATATTCTAGTATATTCCAGTATATTCTATTATATTCTAGTATATTGTAGTACATTCTATTATATTTTAGTGTATTCTAGTATATTCTAGTATATTCTAGTATATTCTAGTATATTCTAGTATATTCTAGTATATTGTAGTATATTCTAGAATATTCTAGTATATTCTAGTATATTCTAGTATATTCCAGTATATTGTAGTATATTCTAGAATATTCTAGTATATTCGAGTACATTCTAGGACATTCTTTTATATTCTAGAATTTTCAAATATATTCAAGTATATTCTTGTACATTCCAGTATATTCTAGGATATTCTGGTATATTCTAGTATATTATAGAATATTGTAGTATATTCTAGTATATTCTAGTATATTCTGGTATATTCTAGTGCATTCTATCATATTCCAGAATTTTCAACTATATTCTAGTATATTCTATTATATGCTCATATATTCTAGTATAATCTAGTATATTCTAGTATATTCTAGTATATTGTAGTACATTCTATTATATTCTAGAATATTCTAGTATATTCTAGTATATTCTAGTATATTCTAGTATATTCTAGTATATTGTAGTACATTCTATTATATTCTAGTATATTCTAGTATATTCTAGAATATTCTAGTATATTCGAGTATATTCTAGTATATTCTAGTATATTGTAGTACATTCTATTATATTCTAGTATATTCTAGTATATTCTAGTATATTCTAGTATATTCTAGTATATTCTAGTATATTCTAGTATATTCTAGTATATTCTAGTATATTCTAGTATATTCTAGTATATTCTAGTATATTGTAGTACATTCTATTATATTCTAGTATATTATAGTATATTCTAGTATATTCGAGCATGTTCTAGTATATTCGAGTATATTCCGGTATATTCTAGTATATTCTAGTATATTCTAGAATATTCTAGTATAATCTAGTATATTCTAGTATGTTAGACAAGATCATTGTATTGCCAGGTTGGCGCGGCGACCCCCGCGTCACCCTAACAGCGGTGAGCGTGTTTAGATCCCGCGAAACGAGCGCCCGTGCGTGGAACTGGTGGGGTTACACCTCGAAACGGGTAACATCATATTTCGGAGAAATTCAAAAGTAGTTCCGTTGTACTTTCCTCTGTGAATACACGTGAATCTTACACGATAGTCCGTTTCTCTCCTCTGCGAGTTCAGGCAAAGAATTATCGTATTGCAATTACATCTGATGTACGTTACTCCTCTGTCAGAGTAACCGCGACGTCGTGATACGTACGATCTGCTCGGTTTGTAAAAAATTGTTGAACATTGAACGAGACGAACAAGCCGCAGAAACCCGGTTTGGAGTTCTGACCAGTGAGTTCGGTGAATTCGGTACCCTCGGTTCTAATCTCCTGTTCCTAGTCTTCCTGCATCACGATCCCGGCGTTTGTCGTTTCCCGGAAAAGCATCGGTGAAACATAGTATATTCTAGTTTATGCTAGTATATTCTAGTATATTCTAGTATACTGTAGTATAATCAAGTATATTCTAGTATATTCTAGTATACTGTAGTATAATCAAGAATATTCCAGTATATTCTAGTATATTGTAGTACATTCTATTATATTCTAGTATATTCTAGTATATTCTAGTATATTGTAGTACATTCTATTATATTTTAGTGTATTCTAGTATATTCTAGTATATTCTAGTATATTCTAGTATATTCTAGTATATTCTAGTATATTGTAGTATATTCTAGAATATTCTAGTATATTCTAGTATATTCTAGTATATTCTAGTATATTGTCGTACATTCTATTATATTCTAGTATATTCTAGTATATTCTAGAATATTCTAGTATATTCGAGTATATTCTAGTATATTCAAGTATATTGTAGTACATTCTAATATATTCTAGTATATTCTAGTATATTCTAGTATATTCTAGTATATTCTAGTATATTCTAGTATATTCTAGTATATTCTAGTATATTCTAGTATATTGTAATATATTCTAGTATATTCTAGTATATTCTAGTATATTCTATTATATTCTAGTATATTCGAGTATATTCTAGAATATTCTAGAATATTCCAGTATATTCTATTATATTCTAGTATATTGTAGTACATTCTATTATATTTTAGTGTATTCTAGTATATTCTAGTATATTCTAGTATATTCTAGTATATTCTAGTATATTCTAGTATATTGTAGTATATACTAGAATATTCTAGTATATTCGAGTATATTCTAGTATATTCTAGTATATTCTAGTATATTCTAGTATATTCTAGAATATTCTAGTATAGTCAAGTATATTCTAGTATATTCTAGTATATTCTAGTACATTCTAATATATTCTAGTATATTCTAGTATATTCTAGTATATTCTAGTATATTCTAGTATATTCTAGTATATTCTAGTATATTCTAGTATATTCTAGTATATTGTAGTACATTCTATTATATTCTAGTATATTCTAGTATATTCTAGTATATTCTAGTATATTCTAGTATATTCTAGTATCTCCTAGTATATTCCAGTATATTCTAGTATACACTACTGTTTTTTTGTATATTCTAGTATAATCTAGTATATTGTAGTACATTCTATTATATTCTAGTATATTCTAGTATATTCTAGTATATTCTATTATATTCTAGTATATTCGAGTATATTCTAGAATATTCTAGTATATTCTAGTATATTCTATTATATTCTAGTATATTGTAGTACATTCTATTATATTTTAGTGTATTCTAGTATATTCTAGTATATTCTAGTATATTCTAGTATATTCTAGTATATTCTAGTATATTGTAGTATATTCTAGAATATTCTAGTATATTCGAGTATATTCTAGTATATTCTAGTATAATGTCGTACATTCTATTATATTCTAGTATATTCTAGTATATTCTAGAATATTCTAGTATATTCGAGTATATTCTAGTATATTCTAGTATATTTTAGTATACTGTAGTACATTCTAATATATTCTAGTATATTCTAGTATATTCTAGTATATTCTAGTATATTCTAGTATATTCTAGTATATTCTAGTGCATTCTATTATATTCCAGAATTTTCAACTATATTCTAGTATATTCTATTATATGCTCGTATGTTCTAGTATAATCTGGTATATTCTAGTATATTCTAGATTATGCTAGTATATTCAAGTATATTCTGGGACATTCATATATTCTAGAATTTTCAAATATATTCAAGTATATTCTTGTACATTCTAGTATATTCTAGAATATTGTAATATATTCTTGTATATTTTACTATATTATAGAATATTGTAGTATATTCTAGTATATTCTATTATATTCTGGTATATTCTAGTGCATTCTATTATATTCCAGAATTTTCAACTATATTCTAGTATATTCTATTATATGCTCATATATTCTAGTATAATCTAGTATATTCTGGTATATTCTAGTATATTGTAGTACATTTTATTGTATTCTAGAATATTCTAGTATATTCTAGTATATTCTAGTATATTCTAGTATATTCTAGTATATTGTAGTACATTCTATTATATTCTAGTATATTCTAGTATATTCTAGTATATTCTAGTATATTCTAGTATATTCTAGTATCTCCTAGTATATTCCAGTATATTCTAGTATACACTACTGTTTTTTTGTATATTCTAGTATAATCTAGTATATTGTAGTACATTCTATTATATTCTAGTATATTCTAGTATATTCTAGTATATTCTAGTATATTCTAGTATATTCGAGTATATTCTTGTACATTCCAGTATATTCTAGTATATTCCAGTATATTCTATTATATTCTAGTATATTGTAGTACATTCTATTATATTTTAGTGTATTCTAGTATATTCTAGTATATTCTAGTATATTCTAGTATATTCTAGTATATTGTAGTATATTCTAGAATATTCTAGTATATTCGAGTATATTCTAGTATATTCTAGTATATTCTAGTACATTCTAATATATTCTAGTATATTCTAGTATATTCTAGTATATTCTAGTATATTCTAGTATATTCTAGTATATTCTAGTATATTCTAGTATATTGTAGTACATTCTATTATATTCTAGTATATTCTAGTATATTCTAGTATATTCTAGTATATTCTAGTGTATTCTAGTATATTCTAGTATCTCCTAGTATATTCCAGTATATTCTAGTATACACTACTGTTTTTTTGTATATTCTAGTATAATCTAGTATATTGTAGTACATTCTATTATATTCTAGTATATTCTAGTATATTCTAGTATATTCTATTATATTCTAGTATATTCGAGTATATTCTAGAATATTCTAGTATATTCCAGTATATTCTATTATATTCTAGTATATTGTAGTACATTCTATTATATTTTAGTGTATTCTAGTATATTCTAGTATATTCTAGTATATTCTAGTATATTCTAGTATATTCCAGTATATTGTAGTATATTCTAGAATATTCTAGTATATTCGAGTATATTCTAGTATATTCTAGTATATTGTCGTACATTCTATTATATTCTAGTATATTCTAGTATATTCTAGAATATTCTAGTATATTCGAGTATATTCTAGTATATTGTAGTACATTCTAATATATTCTAGTATATTCTAGTATATTCTAGTATATTCTAGTATATTCTAGTATATTCTAGTATATTCTAGTATATTCTAGTATATTCTAGTATATTCTAGTGCATTCTATTATATTCCAGAATTTTCAACTATATTCTAGTATATTCTATTATATGCTCGTATGTTCTAGTATAATCTGGTATATTCTAGTATATTCTAGATTATGCTAGTATATTCTAGTATATTCTGGGACATTCGTATATTCTAGAATTTTCAAATATATTCAAGTATATTCTTGTACATTCCAGTATATTCTAGGATATTTTGGTATATTCTAGTATATTCTAGAATATTGTAATATATTCTTGTATATTTTAGTATATTATAGAATATTGTAGTATATTCTAGTACATTCTAGTATATTCTGGTATATTCTAGTGCATTCTATTATATTCCAGAATTTTCAACTATATTCTAGAATATTCTATTATATGCTCATATATTCTAGTATAATCTAGTATATTCTGGTATATTCTAGTATATTGTAGTACATTTTATTGTATTCTAGAATATTCTAGTATATTCAAGTATATTCTAGTATATTCTAGTATATTCTAGTACATTGTAGTACATTCTAGTATATTCTAGTATATTCTAGTATATTCTAGTATATTCTAGTTTATTCTATATTAACCTACTATATTCTAGAATATTCTAGTATATTCAAGTATATTCTAGTACATTCTAGTATATTCTAGTATATTATAGTATATTCTAGGACGTTCTTTTATATTCTAGAATTTTCAAGTATATTCTAGTATATTCTAGTACATACTAGTATACTCTAGTATATTCTAGTATATTCTAGTATATTCTAGTATATACAACTGTTTTTTGTATATTCCAGTATAATCTAGTATATTCTAGTATATTCTAGTATATTCATGTATATTCTAGAATATGGTAGTATATTCTAGTATATTATAGTACATTATAGAATAGTGTGGTATATTCTAGCATATTCCAGAATATTCTATTATATTCTAGTATATTCTAGTATATTCTAGTATATACTACTGTTTTTTTGTATATTCAAGTATAATCTAGTATATTCTAGTATATTCTAGTATATAATAGTATATTCTAGTATATTCTAGTATATTCTAGTATATTGTAGTATATTCTAGAATATTCTAGTATATTCGTGTATATTCTAGTATATTCTAGTATATTGTAGTACATTCTATTATATTCTAGTATATTCTAGTATATTCTAGAATATTCTATTATATTCGAGTATATTCTAGTATATTCTAGTATATTGAAGTACATTCTATTATATTCTAGTATAATCTAGTATATTGTAGTACATTCTATTATATTCTAGTATATTCTAGTATATTCTAGTATATTCTATTATATTCTAGTATATTCGAGTATATTCTCGAATATTCTAGTATATTCCAGTATATTCTATTATATTCTAGTATATTGTAGTACATTCTATTATATTTTAGTGTATTCTAGTATATTCTAGTATATTCTAGTATATTCTAGTATATTCTAGTATATTCCAGTATATTGTAGTATATTCTAGAATATTCTAGTATATTCGAGTACATTCTAGGACATTCTTTTATATTCTAGAATTTTCAAATATATTCAAGTATATTCTTGTACATTCCAGTATATTCTAGGATATTCTGGTATATTCTAGTATATTATAGAATATTGTAGTATATTCTAGTATATTCTAGTATATTCTGGTATATTCTAGTGCATTCTATCATATTCCAGAATTTTCAACTATATTCTAGTATATTCTATTATATGCTCATATATTCTAGTATAATCTAGTATATTCTAGTATATTCTAGTATATTGTAGTACATTCTATTATATTCTAGAATATTCTAGTATATTCTAGTATATTCTAGTATATTCTAGTATATTCTAGTATATTCTAGTATATTGTAGTACATTCTATTATATTCTAGTATATTCTAGTATATTCTAGAATATTCTAGTATATTCGAGTATATTCTAGTATATTCTAGTATATTCTAGTACATTCTATTATATTCTAGTATATTCTAGTATATTCTAGTATATTCTAGTATATTCTAGTATATTCTAGTATATTCTAGTATATTCTAGTATATTGTAGTACATTCTATTATATTCTAGTATATTCTAGTATATTCTAGTATATTCGAGCATGTTCTAGTATATTCGAGTATATTCCGGTATATTCTAGTATATTCTAGTATATTCTAGAATATTCTAGTATAATCTAGTATATTCTAGTATGTTAGACAAGATCATTGTATTGCCAGGTTGGCGCGGCGACCCCCGCGTCACCCTAACAGCGGAGCGTGTTTAGATCCCGCGAAACGAGCGCCCGTGCGTGGAACTGGTGGGGTTACACCTCGAAACGGGTAACATCATATTTCGGAGAAATTCAAAAGTAGTTCCGTTGTACTTTCCTCTGTGAATACACGTGAATCTTACACGATAGTCCGTTTCTCTCCTCTGCGAGTTCAGGCAAAGAATTATCGTATTGCAATTACATCTGATGTACGTTACTCCTCTGTCAGAGTAACCGCGACGTCGTGATACGTACGATCTGCTCGGTTTGTAAAAAATTGTTGAACATTGAACGAGACGAACAAGCCGCAGAAACCCGGTTTGGAGTTCTGACCAGTGAGTTCGGTGAATTCGGTACCCTCGGTTCTAATCTCCTGTTCCTAGTCTTCCTGCATCACGATCCCGGCGTTTGTCGTTTCCCGGAAAAGCATCGGTGAAACATAGTATATTCTAGTTTATGCTAGTATATTCTAGTATATTCTAGTATACTGTAGTATAATCAAGTATATTCTAGTATATTCTAGTATACTGTAGTATAATCAAGAATATTCCAGTATATTCTAGTATATTGTAGTACATTCTATTATATTCTAGTATATTCTAGTATATTCTAGTATATTGTAGTACATTCTATTATATTTTAGTGTATTCTAGTATATTCTAGTATATTCTAGTATATTCTAGTATATTCTAGTATATTCTAGTATATTGTAGTATATTCTAGAATATTCTAGTATATTCGAGTATATTCTAGTATATTCTAGTATATTGTCGTACATTCTATTATATTCTAGTATATTCTAGTATATTCTAGAATATTCTAGTATATTCGAGTATATTCTAGTATATTCAAGTATATTGTAGTACATTCTAATATATTCTAGTATATTCTAGTATATTCTAGTATATTCTAGTATATTCTAGTATATTCTAGTATATTCTAGTATATTCTAGTATATTCTAGTATATTCTAGTATATTGTAGTACATTCTATTATATTCTAGTATATTCTAGTATATTCTAGTATATTCTATTATATTCTAGTATATTCGAGTATATTCTAGAATATTCTAGAATATTCCAGTATATTCTATTATATTCTAGTATATTGTAGTACATTCTATTATATTTTAGTGTATTCTAGTATATTCTAGTATATTCTAGTATATTCTAGTATATTCTAGTATATTCTAGTATGTTGTAGTATATACTAGAATATTCTAGTATATTCGAGTATATTCTAGTATATTCTAGTATATTGTCGTACATTCTATTATATTCTAGTATATTCTAGTATATTCTAGAATATTCTAGTATATTCGAGTATATTCTAGTATATTCAAGTATATTGTAGTACATTCTAATATATTCTAGTATATTCTAGTATATTCTAGTATATTCTAGTATATTCTAGTATATTCTAGTATATTCTAGTATATTCTAGTATATTCTAGTATATTGTAGTACATTCTATTATATTCTAGTATATTCTAGTATATTCTAGTATATTCTAGTATATTCTAGTATATTCTAGTATCTCCTAGTATATTCCAGTATATTCTAGTATACACTACTGTTTTTTTGTATATTCTAGTATAATCTAGTATATTGTAGTACATTCTATTATATTCTAGTATATTCTAGTATATTCTAGTATATTCTATTATATTCTAGTATATTCGAGTATATTCTAGAATATTCTAGTATATTCTAGTATATTCTATTATATTCTAGTATATTGTAGTACATTCTATTATATTTTAGTGTATTCTAGTATATTCTAGTATATTCTAGTATATTCTAGTATATTCTAGTATATTCTAGTATATTGTAGTATATTCTAGAATATTCTAGTATATTCGAGTATATTCTAGTATATTCTAGTATATTGTCGTACATTCTATTATATTCTAGTATATTCTAGTATATTCTAGAATATTCTAGTATATTCGAGTATATTCTAGTATATTCTAGTATATTGTAGTACATTCTAATATATTCTAGTATATTCTAGTATATTCTAGTATATTCTAGTATATTCTAGTATATTCTAGTATATTCTAGTGCATTCTATTATATTCCAGAATTTTCAACTATATTCTAGTATATTCTATTATATGCTCGTATGTTCTAGTATAATCTGGTATATTCTAGTATATTCTAGATTATGCTAGTATATTCAAGTATATTCTGGGACATTCATATATTCTAGAATTTTCAAATATATTCAAGTATATTCTTGTACATTCTAGTATATTCTAGAATATTGTAATATATTCTTGTATATTTTACTATATTATAGAATATTGTAGTATATTCTAGTATATTCTATTATATTCTGGTATATTCTAGTGCATTCTATTATATTCCAGAATTTTCAACTATATTCTAGTATATTCTATTATATGCTCATATATTCTAGTATAATCTAGTATATTCTGGTATATTCTAGTATATTGTAGTACATTTTATTGTATTCTAGAATATTCTAGTATATTCTAGTATATTCTAGTATATTCTAGTATATTCTAGTATATTGTAGTACATTCTATTATATTCTAGTATATTCTAGTATATTCTAGTATATTCTAGTATATTCTAGTATATTCTAGTATCTCCTAGTATACACTACTGTTTTTTTGTATATTCTAGTATAATCTAGTATATTGTAGTACATTCTATTATATTCTAGTATATTCTAGTATATTCTAGTATATTCTATTATATTCTAGTATATTCGAGTATATTCTAGAATATTCTAGTATATTCCAGTATATTCTATTATATTCTAGTATATTGTAGTACATTCTATTATATTTAAGTGTATTCTAGTATATTCTAGTATATTCTAGTATATTCTAGTATATTCTAGTATATTGTAGTATATTCTAGAATATTCTAGTATATTCGAGTATATTCTAGTATATTCTAGTATATTCTAGTACATTCTAATATATTCTAGTATATTCTAGTATATTCTAGTATATTCTAGTATATTCTAGTATATTCTAGTATATTCTAGTATATTCTAGTACATTCTATTATATTCTAGTATATTCTAGTATATTCTAGTATATTCTAGTATATTCTAGTGTATTCTAGTATATTCTAGTATCTCCTAGTATATTCCAGTATATTCTAGTATACACTACTGTTTTTTTGTATATTCTAGTATAATCTAGTATATTGTAGTACATTCTATTATATTCTAGTATATTCTAGTATATTCTAGTATATTCTATTATATTCTAGTATATTCGAGTATATTCTAGAATATTCTAGTATATTCCAGTATATTCTATTATATTCTAGTATATTGTAGTACATTCTATTATATTTTAGTGTATTCTAGTATATTCTAGTATATTCTAGTATATTCTAGTATATTCTAGTATATTCCAGTATATTGTAGTATATTCTAGAATATTCTAGTATATTCGAGTATATTCTAGTATATTCTAGTATATTCTGGTATAGTCCAGTATATTCTAGTATATTCTAGTATATTCTAGAATATTCTAGTATATTCGAGTATATTCTAGTATATTGTAGTACATTCTAATATATTCTAGTATATTCTAGTATATTCTAGTATATTCTAGTATATTCTAGTATATTCTAGTATATTCTAGTATATTCTAGTATATTCTAGTATATTCTAGTGCATTCTATTATATTCCAGAATTTTCAACTATATTCTAGTATATTCTATTATATGCTCGTATGTTCTAGTATAATCTGGTATATTCTAGTATATTCTAGATTATGCTAGTATATTCTAGTATATTCTGGGACATTCGTATATTCTAGAATTTTCAAATATATTCAAGTATATTCTTGTACATTCCAGTATATTCTAGGATATTTTGGTATATTCTAGTATATTCTAGAATATTGTAATATATTCTTGTATATTTTAGTATATTATAGAATATTGTAGTATATTCTAGTACATTCTAGTATATTCTGGTATATTCTAGTGCATTCTATTATATTCCAGAATTTTCAACTATATTCTAGAATATTCTATTATATGCTCATATATTCTAGTATAATCTAGTATATTCTGGTATATTCTAGTATATTGTAGTACATTTTATTGTATTCTAGAATATTCTAGTATATTCAAGTATATTCTAGTATATTCTAGTATATTCTAGTACATTGTAGTACATTCTAGTATATTCTAGTATATTCTAGTATATTCTAGTATATTCTAGTTTATTCTATATTAACCTACTATATTCTAGAATATTCTAGTATATTCAAGTATATTCTAGTACATTCTAGTATATTCTAGTATATTATAGTATATTCTAGGACGTTCTTTTATATTCTAGAATTTTCAAGTATATTCTAGTATATTCTAGTACATACTAGTATACTCTAGTATATTCTAGTATATTCTAGTATATTCTAGTATATACAACTGTTTTTTGTATATTCCAGTATAATCTAGTATATTCTAGTATATTCTAGTATATTCATGTATATTCTAGAATATGGTAGTATATTCTAGTATATTATAGTACATTATAGAATAGTGTGGTATATTCTAGCATATTCCAGAATATTCTATTATATTCTAGTATATTCTAGTATATTCTAGTATATACTACTGTTTTTTTGTATATTCAAGTATAATCTAGTATATTCTAGTATATTCTAGTATATAATAGTATATTCTAGTATATTCTAGTATATTCTATTATATTCTAGTATATTCGAGTATATTCTCGAATATTCTAGTATATTCCAGTATATTCTATTATATTCTAGTATATTGTAGTACATTCTATTATATTTTAGTGTATTCTAGTATATTCTAGTATATTCTAGTATATTCTAGTATATTCTAGTATATTCCAGTATATTGTAGTATATTCTAGAATATTCTAGTATATTCGAGTACATTCTAGGACATTCTTTTATATTCTAGAATTTTCAAATATATTCAAGTATATTCTTGTACATTCCAGTATATTCTAGGATATTCTGGTATATTCTAGTATATTATAGAATATTGTAGTATATTCTAGTATATTCTAGTATATTCTGGTATATTCTAGTGCATTCTATCATATTCCAGAATTTTCAACTATATTCTAGTATATTCTATTATATGCTCATATATTCTAGTATAATCTAGTATATTCTAGTATATTCTAGTATATTGTAGTACATTCTATTATATTCTAGAATATTCTAGTATATTCTAGTATATTCTAGTATATTCTAGTATATTCTAGTATATTCTAGTATATTGTAGTACATTCTATTATATTCTAGTATATTCTAGTATATTCTAGAATATTCTAGTATATTCGAGTATATTCTAGTATATTCTAGTATATTGTAGTACATTCTATTATATTCTAGTATATTCTAGTATATTCTAGTATATTCTAGTATATTCTAGTATATTCTAGTATATTCTAGTATATTCTAGTATATTGTAGTACATTCTATTATATTCTAGTATATTCTAGTATATTCTAGTATATTCGAGCATGTTCTAGTATATTCGAGTATATTCCGGTATATTCTAGTATATTCTAGTATATTCTAGAATATTCTAGTATAATCTAGTATATTCTAGTATGTTAGACAAGATCATTGTATTGCCAGGTTGGCGCGGCGACCCCCGCGTCACCCTAACAGCGGAGCGTGTTTAGATCCCGCGAAACGAGCGCCCGTGCGTGGAACTGGTGGGGTTACACCTCGAAACGGGTAACATCATATTTCGGAGAAATTCAAAAGTAGTTCCGTTGTACTTTCCTCTGTGAATACACGTGAATCTTACACGATAGTCCGTTTCTCTCCTCTGCGAGTTCAGGCAAAGAATTATCGTATTGCAATTACATCTGATGTACGTTACTCCTCTGTCAGAGTAACCGCGACGTCGTGATACGTACGATCTGCTCGGTTTGTAAAAAATTGTTGAACATTGAACGAGACGAACAAGCCGCAGAAACCCGGTTTGGAGTTCTGACCAGTGAGTTCGGTGAATTCGGTACCCTCGGTTCTAATCTCCTGTTCCTAGTCTTCCTGCATCACGATCCCGGCGTTTGTCGTTTCCCGGAAAAGCATCGGTGAAACATAGTATATTCTAGTTTATGCTAGTATATTCTAGTATATTCTAGTATATTCTAGTATATTCGAGCATGTTCTAGTATATTCGAGTATATTCCGGTATATTCTAGTATATTCTAGTATATTCTAGAATATTGTAGTATATTCTAGTATATTCTAGTATATTATAGAATATTGTAGTATATTCTAGTCTATTCTAGAATATTCTAGAATATTCTAGTATATTCACGTATATTGACGTATATTCTAGTATATTCTAGTATATTCTAAAACATTCTATTATATTCTAGTATATTCTAGTATATTCTAAAACATTCTATTATATTCTAGAATTTTCAAGTATATTCTAGTATATTCTATTATATGCTCGTATATTCTAGTATAATTTAGTATATTCTAGTATATTCTAGTGTATTGTAGTCTATTATAGTATATTCCGGTATATTCTAGTATATTCTAGTACAGTGCCGTGCAAAATTTTCCGTCCAGGTGGTTTTTGCGACTTTTCTTCCAAAAGTAGGGCGTTAAGAAATTATGATTTGTATCATATATAAGGGCATATTATGTGATAGGATACTACAAAAAGAATCAATGCTATTTATTTTTCTTGCGTATTTATTTGTAGAATATGTAAATTAACGTGTTCAAAAGTTCCCGGCCAGTATATTTAACAAAAAAATCATGTTTGTTTTTGATTGTGTGACAATTTTGCGGTACATTATCTAACATATTATAATTAATATTTTGTAGCCATGCCCATTCCATCCTTCTATTAAATTTTGAAAAAATTCTTTCTTATTAGAACCACTATGATTTTTCGTTCGACGTTTCATCTCTCCCCACAGATGCTCGATTGGATTTAAGTCCGCAGATTGAGAAGGCCAGTCTAAACGTTAGGGGTTGTTCTAATGCTGAAAGAACCAATTTTCTGGAATGTTTCTTTCAGCGAATCGTAGAATATGAGTTTCTAAAATGTCTCTATACATGACACCATTGATAATACCCCCAATTTTTATAAGGGGACCAACTCCTTGAGCGGTGAAAGCTCCCCATACCATAATGCTTGCTCCACCATGTTTAACAGTTGGTGTTTGGTACCTGACATCATTTCCTGTACCAACTGGATGACGTACATATTGTCTTCCATCGATGCTGAACAGATTAAATTTAGATTCGTCCGAAAAAAGAACAGCTCTCCAATTTTCAACAGTCCAATCACAATATTTTTGGGCCAACTTTAATGGGTCTACTTTATATTTCTTATTGCTTAGCGGTTTTTTAACACTAACTCTACCAAATAGCCCTACATCATGTAATCTTCTTGGTAGCGTACATCGATTAATGTTAGCAACATTTTCCTGTTGTAGTTCTGCTGCAATATGGCTAGCTGCCTTCTTTGGGTCCGCAATTGATTTCCGTTTTATAATTCTATCAATTCTTTTAGTGGTCGTTCGGGGCCTTCCACTTCGCGGGCGATCTTTCACACCATGACCTGCATGATATCTATCGATTATATCGTTGCTTGTACTTTTCCCGATAGACAATGTTGAAGAAAGTTCACGAGACGACTTTCTCCTTAATGACAATATAATCACAATTTTGCGTACTCCGACAGATGTCTTACGACCCATGTTTACAGTTCACCGACTGATTACCGACTGAAGTAATAATACTACGTAATATTATTTGAATGTAAACACTTGCTGACCTTAGAGACTACAGGCCTTACAGACCTTACAGACTTATAATCGAAATTGGCCGGGAACTTTTGAACGTGTTAATTTACATATTCTGAAAATAAATACACAAGAACAAGAAATAGCGTTGATGTTTTTTGTAGTATCCATTCACGTGATATGCCCTAATAAATGATTCTAATAAAAATTTCAAAACGCGTTTTTTATGGAAGAAAAATCGCAAAAACCATCAGGACGGGAACTTTTGAACGCCACTGTATATTATAGTACATTCTATTATATTCTAGAATTTTCAAGTATATTCTAGTATATTCTAGTATAATCCAGAATATTCTAGTTGTTAAAAAGGTGGACTGGATAATACAATCCAACGACTTTTCAACGGTGGTTCGACTATGAGGAGATAGGTGTTTTGAGGGAAAGTAAATTATCGTACAGCGAGGTTATATTGATAGTGACCCACCTAATGGTGGGCCGCTTATTGTATCAAAATTAATCCCCGTGGAAGATGGCGGTTCGCGACTCCTCTGTCTCCTCTGGGTTGTCCCTTGACTCGTCTAGCGACGTTGGCGTCTGAAAATTAAATAAGCGAACGAAGGTGTGAAACCACCTATTCGATACGATACGTATCCGTTCGTGACGCTGTTTCCCGTACGCTCCTGACTGCGATAATCGCTATAGAAGGAGGGGAGTGCAGCCAAACTGCTCAAAACGTAGAGTTAGTGGACTGTATATTCTTAACGTATCTCGATAATCGAGAATCCGTCCGCTCGCACTGGCGTAGTCACGGTTAAACCGATTCTACTGCGTGGGCGTCAGGGTAAGGGTGGCGGTTAATCTTCCAAGGAGGTTGTAAGGCTCCAAGTTCGATAATCCAGCCGAATTAACCCGTGCTTCAACAACCTAGATTCAAAGCTCGTGCGTGACTCAGGACGTCACGCGGCTATAGGAATGTCGGTGGAAGACGTGGTCCAACTCACCACTTATGCGCACAAGATCGACTATCTGCGCACAATAGAAGCGGCGTATAATGTAAGCGTGTTCAACCAGTCACTATTCCTACTCGTAATCTTAGCTCAGACGTAATGACGACGGCGTATACGGAAGGAGCGACTATATTGGTTGAACGGGTCAAGCCTGCCGAGATCTTTATCGCGCTCTCTCACTCAGAGGAGGGGGACGTAGCTAGGACTTACAAGTTGAGACCTGTGGCTGGACCAGCCAATCCCGACACCGAATAATATGCCAATTGCGTAGAAAAGGCGAGGGTGTATGGGAAATTGACCGTCACAATTCGAGTCTCCGGTATCTGCTGCGCTGGGACGTCGAAGCGTATGCCAGGGCTTATTGCAGGTACAGGACTCGAAAAGAGTGTCCTCCGTGTTACACGGATGGCCGTACGGAATCGGAAACACGATTCCTTACAAGAGTTTCTCTTGCACGCTTACACGCACAAGATCGACTATCTGCGTACAATAGAAGCGGCGTATAACGTAAGCGTGTTAATCAAGAGTTTCTCTTGAACGGCGGGCAGTGAATTCGGGGAACGAACACGAATCTCGCGTCAACCACACCGAAATACACTTGTGCGGTGAAACAATAACCATGCACTTTTTATGTGATCGAAGCACGGTCAATACCGGTGCTCGATCGTGGTCACTATTGCCTGTACGTCTCTATTCGAATATCCTGTCGCGAGCTCGTAAAGGGAGCGTCGCTCAGTTCGATAGGTCGTACGGCAGTGAATGTATCACATTCGATTATCAGGAACTCGGAAAATCCGGAGTTCGATATCTCGTTCGTGTTTGTCAATTCTCTTACAACGGATGGAACGATCTCGAGCACGAGACCAGTTCCGTTCGTACAGTCGTTGCCGATAGCGTCGCCGTCAAAGACTCGTTACAAGCCTGCAACAGCGCGACTGAAGAGTATGTGACTGATTATTTATCAAAACTCGGAATATCCAGAGTTTAATAAACCTCGCTAGAGCTTGTCGGTTCTCTTAGCGGGTGAAACGATCTCGAGCACGAGACGAGTTCCTTTCGCACAGTCGTTGCCAATATCGTCGCCGTCAAAGACTTGTTACAAGTATCCGACAGCGCGACTGGAGAACAATGACAGCTGCGAAGACTCGGAAGCGAGTGTTCGCTAGCACGCCTCATTTGCAAGTGCTCGCCAGCACGATTCGTGAGCGAGTTACTCCTCGCACGTCTCGTGAGCAAGTGCTCGCCAGGACGATTCGTGAGCGAGTTACTCCTCGCACGTCTCGTGAGCAAGTGACTACGCGAACTTTTCGGCGGCGACGAAGCGTCGCGAGAGTATCAGCTGATCCGCTACGCGGCGCTGTCTCTCTTTTATTCGCCTGTCTCTGTTCAACGTATGTTTGTATGTTGTTCTCTTTGTCTCTCTATACCTTCGCGACACGAGTTTGATTTGAACGTTTTGCACGTTGATCCACCGATCGCCGTGTTTATCGGCTGACATTAGCTGGTAGCCAGTAAGTCACGCCATTTTTACTTGAACTATTGTTGGTTATTTGGCTCCTCGGAAGAATAACATCGAGGAGGTCACCAACGAATATAGATCGCGATAATCGCGAAATTCAAGCACGTTTCAAACTAACGCGATATTTAAACACTCTCGATATTTAATCACCTTCGCGAAGCAAGTTTGATTTGAATGTTATTTTGCAATGGTGATCAACCGATCGCCGTGTTTGTAAGCTGACTTTTGCTGGTAACCAGAAAGTCACGCCGTTTTTACTTGATCTATTGTTGATTATTGGCTCCTCGGACGAATAACATCGGAGGAGTCACCAACGAATATAGATAATGTAATAAATTAATAATTATAATTAATAAATAATGTAATTATTATTATAATTAATAAATAATGTAATTCTTAACCCTTGTAAGTGTAACCAAGGCGTACAGATTATTTTAAATCATGAGTATTTAACTTTTTTTCACTTTGAAAGTATTAATCTATATAATAATAATCGAAGAAAAGATATGCAACGCGGTTTCGTATTATTTTTAGAACAACATGAAAAACTTGTTGAATGAAATATAGTAAATGATTACCTTGCAATGAAAATAGAAATGCTTTACACCTCGAAGTATTACCAAGACAACAACCCTTAACATAAGACTCGAGTTACGCAAGAATATTGGCCGTATAACATCACCCACCGGATTACAACCACATTGCAAATTTATGAGACGAAGTAGAATGACATATTAGAAAAACTACAATAGCTTTTAAAAACATGTTGAAACGACAATTAAAAAAAGTATGAAATAATATTACCATTGACTATTTGGAAAAAACTTACACATAATATGCGTCAAAGCTTGAAGGAAGTTATAATTCGAGAAGGTTACCCTACCAATTATTAGATCTCATTCTAAGTATAAAAAATAACAAGAACATCATTAATTTTCAATAGTGTCCGAACATTAAAGTTACTCACTCTATTTTTGTTTAGAACAAAATAGCTGAACTGTTAAAGAACTGTCCAACGTGTCCAGTCAATAAAGGTAAACAAATGCACGTGGTAACCAGTGAAGCAGAGACAGAATCGTTGAAAGATAGAATCATCATTGTGTCTTTCACACTTTTCCGGATTTATCTCGATGACCCCGTGAATTGGGTACGTTGCAAGTATATTACAATTACCGAAACATTGTTGCTTCCGAGTAGTATCTGGAAATCGCGATTCGAAACTTTCGTAATTAACTCGAATTTACGAGTGCATGTCGAACTTGATCCCGTCCCTTCTATAAAGTCGAGCTCAATTATCGGAGGTGGGCAGCTCATGTTCGAAATTAGTTCGCGTGCTGGACGACGGATGCATGTCATCACCTCCGGAGTCTTCGGTTTAACACCGCGAACTTCGCACGCGATCGTGGCCTAGGAGTAATGCGGTCGTAAATAGAATGCGAAATGAGAACGCTGATCGATTTTGTGTGGACATGGTTTTGATGTTAAGTCACTGCGTGGCAAGAATGATACAACTATCTACGAAGATTAACCGGAGTATTCAATTCTATTCTTCTCAAATAGATGAAATATTCAAGTTATAGTGATTACTGTGACACTTTTTAGAAAACTCGACCACCGTGAAGCGGTCCAAGAAACAATGCGATAAATCGCCATTATGTGTAGAGAAGTCTTTATATTTTAAAGCAAGGACAATTACTTATTTATTACTAACTAGAAGGGAAAAAATTTAATATACATGTTAGAGACTCGCAAGTTTTGGTTGCACTTTATAGTATTTAAGTGTGTCCTCCGTTATAAATTTTAAGCATATGTACAGGATGCATAAAAATTATTGACCCTTTTTTCAAGGTCAGAAATACTCGGCGCGAGGAATGACAGCCTCAAAGAAACCATGGGTCTCAAATCAACCATTTATTCCACATGTCTTCCGGGCGTTCCAAGATGGTATAAATGTGGAGGAGGTATTAACCCTTTGCACTCGGAGCAATTTCAACTAAAAAATCAAACATTTCTTTTGACCTAGAATATTTCCATTGTACATAATTTTTTTCATTTTATACGTATGAAACTGATATAGTACCTCATACCATATTTAAATGTTTAGTAATTTATCAAATATAATAATGGCATAGCAATTTGTATTGGCGCCTCAGAGGCGCCATTCGAGTGCTAAGGGTTAATTCTATATGAGATAATAAGTCTAAAATATTAAAAAATTTTTTTCATTTGGCGTCTCGTTTTCGAGAATTTAGAGTCAAAATCCGCCAGGTTCGTGTTCATAGCGTTTGTAAGAAGTAGATCAGGTAGGTCATGAACAGACGCGTGAGACGATTCACATTCAATATTTATTGTATATTTTAGATTTATTTTCCCATGTAGAACCACCTTCTCCACATTTATACCATGTTAGAACACACTGTACACATGTGGAATAAAATAGATTATGAATTTTTACAGTCGTTTTTTAAGAGAATGGTTGACTCGAGATCCATGGTTTCTTCGAGACTTTTGTTCCTCGCGACGAGTACTACACGATGCAATACAAAAAATGTTGTCATTGAAAAAAGGATCAAGGAGAAATTTGCGGCACATTTTATTAACAGATCTTCACCGATCCAGAAGTATAGAATCCCGTTATGGTAGCCGTGACATATAATTTTTCTACACCCTGTACATGTTAGCTTTATGAGTTTTAAGTATACCCCACGAACATCAAACCACTCAAAATTGGTTACTCGAAGATATTATTTAAGTCTATGATTCAACTTTAAGTATTATAAAAAGATATTACATATGATTGAAGTTAGAGCAAACTGATCTGAAGTTTAATCACCAACGAACTGAAATGATCATTGTCTACAAAGAAGTTGGAGGTGGTAAACTGTTACTCTAAATTCTAGTGACGAAATGAAACAAGACTTGAAGAATGCAAACAGTTCTGTAGAATAATTCTATATTATTAATACAGACAGAATAGTTCAAACGATCTATACTATATTCGGGCATAATTTAAAATAATAATAAAAAATGCTTTTCACAGTTTATTTAATACTGTTTATTATAAGACAGTGTTATGGTAATAAAAGAAAATGTGCTGAAAAATATTGTTCGGGAACAGTATAAAATCTCCCGAATTTCAACGGTGCAATCAGAGTATTATACTTAAGAAATATATTTTATTGTTAAAATTGACTACTTGTACATATGACGAAAATAAACACACGACAACGGCTGATCGACAACGCGTGCGCGTGGCTCGCTCCGTCGCACCACTCCTCAACCCCCGCGAGCGCTACTGGTGGATCGAGCAGCTCGTGGCACGCGAGGGGAGCGGGCGGCTGTGGCGCGTGCGCCGCGCGACGGTTGATCGACAGCTCAGTTCGATAACGACCACAAACGAAGAGCATCGAGCGTTCCTTTCGATCCATCGTTTGTCCGTCGCTTCCGTTACATTCATTTTCCCAGTTTTTTTATTACGACTGAGATAGTAATTGCGTCGATTACGAGGCGAGCTAGATTAGTGGAAAACAAATATTGAAATTTTTAATTTTAGTAAATATTTGAAAAGCATATTTCGAGAAACCGCGTAATTTTATTCATGCAAAATATCCACATACAGAAAGTAATTTCTCAAATACAATGTTTCCTTCTGTAAAATATAAACGTATAAAACTAATTTGCATTTACGTCAAATACGAAATTATGATCGTCGTATATGTGATGCTGATGACGAATATGTTAGTATTATATTTCATCACAGCATTCTTAGATTATGTAAATTCGATTGTGACGCCCAGGGGCAACACGGAAAATTGACGTGACAGTCTATATGTATTACATAAAATATTTAATCAAAATCGTTTCTTATCATATTGAACAAAATTCGAATGCAACGTAAAAATAGTCCTGAAAATAGTTTATTTTCGAGAGATTTGATGGAAAGATACCACCCTCAACTCGTTCTCGACACGATCAACTCGTTTTTTTTAACTGGTGAATTCGAATTTTCAGTCTCGTAAGCTTATTTCCATTCAACCGCATTGTGGATTTATCATTGTGGCTAGTATCTACTAATCATATTAGTAAACAAACTTACCGTTTAACGAGTTGCAAACGTGTCCCGATTGTTTCTTGCTCGTCGTCAATGGTTGCAGGGGGAATCGATCAAACATTTTGAATGGGAGAAACACTTTATCGATTTCATTGTTCGTGTGCTACACCTTTCAATTTTTTTCAAATCTCATCATTCTTATCTATCACATTGATAGGCTGAAAAAGAACTCTACCAACTATATACAAACCCGATAAATAGTCAAAGTCAAAACTGTATCACAAGGAAATCTATTAATAGGATGTTCAATAATTGTAGTATACCAAAAGAAAATTTAAAAATCATTATTTACATAATAACATCGAACGGAATTATTAGATTACTGTACTGGAGATGTCCCGTTGAATGAGGATTAAAATTGCTATGACTGTTGTAAGTTCTTAGTCGTATACTGTAGACCTTAAAATATTATGAAATAATCGCCGGTAGATAATGTGTTAATAGTTTCTAAAGACAGTGTTGTGACGTGGCAAGTGTTGCCTACGTCCTTCCGAACGCTTTCCCGAGGACCGGACCGCCCTCTGGCTAGACCGATAAGAACTCGGTCATCGTGAGCGATTCTCCGGGAGACGATCTGCATCGGATTGGTCACCTATTTCACGATTTGAGCGTCGCGCCACTTCGGCGCGGCGTGATTCCACAGGACCGGAGCCCGGGTCCAAGGGCCCGGATTCATCAACTCTCTCCCCGCTGACGGAGTATCCGAGGACACAGCCTCAAAATAGGAAGGCCCAAGGAAAGCGGAAGGCGATGAGGACAGCGAGGGATCGGGCGAACACGGGCCGAACTACCCGGAGGCGTCAACGAGGGATTTGGCATAGCAGGAGCGACCATCGTCTCCCCCTTGCTGCCGCCTCGCCCGGAGGAAGTGCCAGAAGTCCAATCCGGAGCGGCTCACACCGTCCCGCACCTCGTCCGGAAGATTCAGCAAGACCCGCGGAAAATGCGTCGATACTGATCAAAAACCGTAGGGCCGGGAACCGATCCTTAAGGATCCGCCCGTGCCGCGCGCTTAGCGTTAGGGGTGCCGCGGGGAAAACCGGGAGGAGAGAGCGTAGGGAAGTGGGGGACGCCTTGCTCCCCCCTTACCGAGTCGTCGACGATCGACCGTCGATCACTCTGTCGTTGGCCTTTGGCAAGAACTGTTGTCACGTCGAAAATCGTATCTTGTAATCGCGAGTGCGAAATACCGCTGCTGCCGACCACGAGGGGCTGAGATTAGCGTTGCTGCCGACGGTAAGCTACCCATGTTAATTGTTAGCGATTTCGTTTCGTGAGGGCTCGGTAATGATTTGACGTGGTCCGGGATAGCGTCGCGTTTTTGGCGAATCGTACGCGCCGCCGGAAAATCGCGCCGAGAATAGGGACGCGTGGCCGCGTGTACGATATAATTTGGCGACCGTACGCCGCTTAGATATCGCGATCGGGACGATCGCGAGGCCGCGTACGGGTTTTATTGGCGAGAAGTGACCGCGCGACAATAGTGACGTCTCCGCGTGGGACGCCGCGGTAGAATTGCGGAAACGCGGAAGAAATGGTCGTGCCGTATCGCTCGTGCTACGCTGTCGATTGTTCGTAGAATCAAGATCGCGGGCGGTTCGAATCCGCCGCAGATTTCTTTGCTGGTTTGCCGGACAGAGTCGAGGAGGGAAAACGCGTGCGTGCCGAATATCTGCCGCGATACCATCTGTGACGCGTCCGGCTATCACGACCGCCGCGGGTTGAACCCGCGTCTGTAGAATTTCGTTATTATAATAAACATCTGATAGCCGCTAAATTGCATTCGTGATTTTCCCGAGATCCATTCCCGCCGCAGGGAACGCCTTGCGTCCCTCTGCGTAGAACCCTGTGCCCGCTCTTGAGCTATTCGTCAGGCCGGTCCTCTCAGGCTTATTTCGCGTTGCCGAATTTTGCGTGACACCTTGTGTGTCTGGCGCCCGAGAAATAGACCGAACTGGTAATTTTGCCGATCTCGTAAGCCTGAGAGAAACCGTTTTGTCCCGGGTGGACTACGGCTCGCGCGGCCGCCCGTAGCCCGGTCGAAAGGCCTGTAAAAACCCGGTGCCGTTGCCGAAGCCGATCGCGGCCTAAAGCAACGCGCGTGACAGTGTATATCGACATTTGATGGAGTATAGAAGTTCTGTTGTAAATGTTTATCACACTGATGCTTTTACTATTATTTGTTTATATTGCTTTATAATTTTATAAACGGTGGGTGTATTCTGGGATTGCAAAGCCCTTTGTTTACACCTTCACGCGACCAATCCTATTAACATTACTAAATATATGTTTATATAAATATATATGGTAGTAATGGAACTAAGATGAAAAAAGGCACGTCCTCCATTTTGTTAACTTAATTTGACTAATATTATGTATTTATATTGAAGTTCGATTTGTATTGTTTGAAAATATTTGAGATTAAATTAAAGTTAAGCATAAAATTTTGAATAATGCAATACAAAAATTTACAATAAGTAGAAATAGAAACATTACAAATTAAGTTCAATATAAGCTAGAGTAAAGTTGTTAACGTAAGAAGATTTCTTTCCAATGCGGTCTCTTGACGGCGAACGGGCAGAAGGGAGCATCTTCGCGATAGCGCTCTCCGATGATTTTCGGATATGTTGAAAACTCATAATGTGACAACGTTGCGTACTTTAGACTTGACGACGCTGTAGAAATTTGACCAGTCGAACACGAGTCGCACTGGATCTCGTTCTCGAATTCACCGTTCTCAAAGCGTAGAGGACGCTTAAATCACTGGCATTTTAAGCTGTCGGTACTATAGCGGACTCTACCGAAAACGAACGGTCAGCTGGTGAACTACATGAGGCTGCAACACATAAAGTGCACAGACTTAAGATATCTACAGACATTGCATGCAATGCATTTTTCTGTCTACGGTTCTGAATTAGCGACTCTGTAGAAAATGCCCTAGCACGATAGCGGACTCTATCGAAATGGAACGGTCAGGTGGTGAACCGTATGAGCTAGCATTGTCAGCTTTAAAACTACAATGCTGCCGCATTGTATTCGTACAAAAATTAAGCGTTCGAGTGGATTCTTTCATAATTTTATTTTCACAGCTATTAGCTCAATATGACTGTCAATTTTTAATATTTCATAGAGCAATTGGTGTTTTATATGTTTGCCCAACAGAATATTATAAATCGAGAATCACACCGATTATCCAGGTCTCACCACGTGGAGGTTGCTGCGAGCGAGACCCACCCACCCACTTGGAATTGCTTTATTGTCCCACCCACCCACTTGGAATTGCTTTATTGTCCCACCCGACGGAAAATTACAAAATTACAAAATACAAAAAAAAATATGTATATATATAGACTCTTCGTGATACACATTAGTGTATTATGTGATACACATTAGTGCCGCAACAATGACGTTGATATAATTTAGAATGATAAGACTTTAGGAATGTTGCAATATACAGTGAATTCTCGATAATTGTCCCAAACATCTGGCCCGTAATTGTTCCTGAACTATCCTCACTACTGCGGGGTATACTCAATGAGGGGCCAGGCCCTCAGCTTGCAATATGTACCGCGTGTGGCACGTTGGAGCGATTCTCGGACCCACGGTAGGCAAGGGTCTGAGGAGCTCGGAGGACTACGGCCGCCACGGCGAGCGAGACGCGTGGGCGGGAGAAGTAGGCGTCTCCCTCGAATTTGTCTCCAAGTGAGCTACTTCTGGACATGCCTGATGTATACGATAGAAACGATTCAGGTATAGGTAAAGATTTGCAGTACCGAAAAATTTGTACTACAATTAAATAAACTCGATTTTCATCGCACGATACGAATGTAAATTCAATTGAACGTCACGACATCGACACAAAAGTAAATTACCGCGAAAAGGTAACGTAATTCGAGAATAAATTTAAACCAATGAATAATAAATAGTTCGCTCGAATAAAGAATTAATTTCAACATAAATGAGGATTACAAATCTTGATTCCTCAAGAAACGTGTTCTTACCAAATAACGGTCCTTGTTTTGCATCGTACGCTTTCTGCGTTTCAATAACACAAAACACAACACCACGACGCGGTTCATGAGGACATAGGGTGATGCCATCAGAATCTTTTGGAAAAGTGCAAACAGAATCAAAGTTTAAAATAAAATATATTCTAAGATTGTAATTACATTAACTATAATAAAATAGTCTTCATACCAATGAGATGTAACTTTCACAACATTACTCCTTCTTTTTCAATTTTGAAAATCAGATCGGTTGTTACACGAGGGCACAAAACACTTCATTTTAATAGCTTCTTTTGACACTGTTGAAGTATTTAACACTAAATATTTTTTTAATACTGAAACACGACACTGAAATGAAACGGTATGAGACGCTTGTTGACGCTTGGAGATGCTCACAGACGTTTGGAGAGATTATGTGACGCTGTGCCAATGCGTGGCCCCGTTTATAAATTTGCCAACCCCTCGACGACATACTCCATTCCTATATGTATTCCCATATCCATGCGTGTACCACCTAGAGAATGTATCAATATGGCGCCGCTTTAACCTATCAAAAAGACTTGAAAGTGCTCAACTTTACACGCGTATGACTTATAAACCAGTGAATTCCTGGCAATAATACTTACATTTTCGGTGTTTTCTCGTCGAAATCTATAGGATTGCATAAAAAAAGTTAAAAAAAAAACTGGGAATCTAAAAGACATTTCAACCTTAATTTATTCTCGAATTACGTTACCTTTTCGCGGTGATTTACGTTCGTGTCGCTGTTGCGACGATCGATTGAATTTAAATTCGTGTCGTCCGATAGAAATCGAGTTTATTTAATTGTAGCACAAATTTTTCGGCACTGCAAATTCTTTACATACACCTGAATTGTCTCTATCGTAAACATGATACCTGCCGGTGGAATAGTCATGAAGCTTGTGCCGAAAAGAAAGTTGGAGTGGACATGGTGGGGACTGACTCGCCAAGCAGGTGAAGAGGAGAAGCAGCAACATCTGTTTCAAGAGCCATCGTTAGGCACCTCTGCCAAAGGAAAGACCACAGAATACCGCTGTGTAAGTAAAGACTATTATAATTCTTACCGTTACAGCACAAGACGCTTCGAAATTCGATAATTTGCGCGTTTCTTCAAAATTGGCATTCAATACTCGCTAAGTAAAGAACGTTCTCTGAAATTTTTTAGTAGGAATATGGTAGAATGTAATTGAAAGTGTCGGCATAGATCGCTACCAATGGCCGTACAATTTTCAATCTGTTGCAGCACTAAATCAGGGTTAATAAAAATTTCCTCCACACGGTCTGTCAAAAGCGAAGACTCGTAAGCTATCATCAGGGTCATCGTATCACATATTAATCCACCTATATACGTTCATCGCGTGTGGATACGTAAGTTCCGCGAGCGGTGGTGTATAGTTTACTTCAGCGCTGCATTTATTATTAATCCATTACTTCGCCAACAGGAATCTAAGAAAGGTTTCTTCTCAAAGTCTATTTACTGTGCGCTGAATCAAGCAAATGTTTCCGTCGCGGAGCGCGTTTTCTTTATCCAGCTGATAGAGTGGATTGTTTCTTTTTTTTTCCGCTCTAATAAACTAATTTCTTGCAGAAATTACCACCAACACGTATATATTGCAGCCAGCATTTATTAATTCATTAGCATCGTACTTCCTCCGTTGTAAAGGCATTCCCGCCTCAGACAATCAAGTACATTTATCGGTGAAAATAGCAGAATAGGTGTACAATGTTTCGTAGATTGTTGTGTTAACGTCACTACCGAAGCAACTCGGAAAGGGGTCATTTCTTTTGCTCGGGAACAGTCGGCTTTTCTCTTGTTTTCGCTGTAGAAGTAGAATGTTCGCGAACGTGACACCGAAAAAGGCTATCGCCTTTACCAAATACAGCGTGGCCTTGTGCTGCGGTTGGCCGCTGCCTTCGTCAGCTTCTAAAAGTCACATCTACTCTTACATGATCGTGAAGGTGCTGTCCGCTGCATACACCATTTTAGTGATTTTGCCTGCGTTACGGTCGCTTTATATTCACATCGATGATACAGTCCTCACCTGCAAGACGTTCGGTCTTCTAGTTGCTTTGTGTCAGACCGTCACGTATCTTAGTATCTGCAGTCTTCAACATGAGCATTATCAGGTGAGACGTTTCTACTTTCAATTCACTATATAAAGCCAGACACGATTAATCTTTTAACTGGGGATGACGAGTTAATTCTTTTTCTTCTCGATATACCGCATAACTCTTTCATTTCATTGTATCATGGTATTCATATCGGTACAACTTAAAATAATATATTTACATTGATTATTGTAAAATCTTTGTTTTTTCAATTGCACTTGTTATGTATTACATCTTCGTTAGTATTCATTCAGTGTTATTGTGATGAAAACAGCAACCTCGGCTTCGAAACATTTTATTCATCGAGATAGACCCTACCAATCAGGCGTGTTCGTGAGAAAATATTAATCAAATGACAAAACGCTTTTGTTTTTAATTATTTTTTCATGAAACTTTCACGAACATATTCGTGAGATTGTTCTGGTTAAAATGAGAACAATTGCGATATGGTTCGAATCATGTTCACTTGTTTAATTAACGATAATGAGTTTTTAAAATACAAATGTACATGGGAAAATGTGCACCGATTTACGTCATATTTAGAGTTATTTTAATCAGAAAAATTTTCCAATTGCGTTTATTGTTTCAGCGATCGATGATTTTGATGTTTGCCGACTATTCAACTTAAGAACAATGGAATTACATTTATTTCATGTGTAGAGAAATGAAATCAAATAGTTTACGAAACTTTAAAGTCATTTTTCTATAAAACGGTGTATTTGTCAGCTATTGTTCCTTTGGGATTATTGTTCCACATGACGAGTACTATAAGATGTAATAAAAGAACTTTTGACCTCGAAAATCAAGGTCTCAGACATTTTTGCACGCATATTTTTTTATAAATCTCGACCGATTTAGAGGCGTAGAATCACTCTATGACGGGCTTTACACTTATTTTTATACACCCTGTACATTATCTACATATACCCTAAATGTTTCAGCGATTAATCGAGGAAATGACGGACTACTTAGAGAAAGCGAAACGGTACGAAATGGCTATCTTCCAACGATACGTGGACACGTATTCCGCATTTCACGGGATCTCCACAATAGGATTTTACATTGCCGCGGCGTTCGTCGTAGTTGCAACCTTGTTCATAGATCAACCGTTTGTTACACCCGCCGAATACCCATTCCGCGTTGATTATGAACCCGTCAGGACAATTATTTTCATAAATCATGCTCTCGTCGCTTTCCAAAATGTTTCAAGCGTGAGCTTGAACACGCTGACAGGTTTGCTGCTTCTATTCGCTGCGGCACGATTCGACATAGTGGTGGTAGAATTACAATCGGCTTCCACTGTCGCCGATTTGAAGGAATGTATGAAACATTATCGCGAAGTAAAAAGGTAAGAACGCGGATCAGCGTAGGGTGAAGTTTTGAAAATTCGACGTTCTACCTGTCAAAGTACTTCTTTGTTTGTCTTCTTCATGACGTACACAGTGGGTGCAAAAAAGGATTCGTACACCCTTTAAGCATGAATAACATTCTTAAAATTGGAACAAACAGCTCGAGTTTTTTTATTTAAACGTTAGAAAAGTTAGTTTACTACTTAAGATTTTAATCTGCACATGTAATAAAAATTTAGTTTTAAATTTAATTTAATTTTAATTTTAATTTTAATTTTAATTTCAATTTTAATTTTAATTTTAATTTTAATTTTAATTTTAATTTAGTATTGAATTTTCATTACAAGCGCAGACAAAAAGTTTTAAATAATGTTTAAAGTTTAAATAATGTTCAAGTAACGCGAGATACCTTTACCGCACAAAGTTCTTGGAACACCATAATTAACTTTGAAAATTAAGAGACTGAGAAAAAATCCGATTATACCACGAATTATATCGCAGATTTCGTATTTAACTAATAAAACACACATTTGTAGAACTTTTCTATGGCGAGATTTTAAATACTTTCGCGATTCAGTGTATACTGTTCGACCCATGATACTTACTATTAGTTGTAACCAAATTAAGAAGAACATCATATTATTGCGACTGATGTATTCGGGAATGTTTAAAAACTGACTCTGTTTACATCGAGTTATAAAGATGTAGGTGAATGATTTACGGCACTCTGATTTAGGTATGCACATGATGCCATTGGCGGTATCCAATACGTGACTTTGGTTACAATACTTTTCAGTAGCGTAATCCTCGTAAATGCAGGTCTTAATATCATTGGTGTAAGTACTCATGTAACATAGGATCAAGTGAAATCGACCGCGATGTTATTAAAATAGAACATTCCTTAACAGCGTCGAGAGTTAACGACAAAATATCAATTCGTGTTTGTGGCTATAACGACGTTGACGGAAGTTTTTGTGTGCGTGTTGCCAGCCGATCGTCTGATGGAAGCGGTGAGTTATTAAATGACGACAGAATACTGGATATAGTTCATTAAAGGGCTAAGTATAACGTTAACGACAGCTCTACTTTGGAACATCAGTGAGTACTTTTAGGATTTCCGTTTATACGATTTAATTAAACCATAAGCGGGTTGGACATACTAGACCTAGCAAGGAACGAAGAGGAGATGATTGTGAAAAAATGTGATCTTGTGTACTTTACTGATCGCATTAGATACGAGAATCATGCCGAATCGTAATACAGTATTCGCCAAAATGAATGTCATTACTATCTGAATATTTACTTATATATTTACAAGTTCCTTCTAGTTTATAATGATCGCAGTATGAATGATCATGATTGTTTCATTTAGATGTTATCACCTATTAACCCTAGGAATACAGAGTTGTCGTGATGAAAGCAGCGCCCTCGGGTCGGAAAAATTCCACTCATCGAGACAGACGCGATTCCTCGAGATTCGTTTACCTATATAGGTGATCGTGAGGTATATCGTGAGCAAATACGAATGCAATGATAAGACTTTTTGGTTTTTAATTATTTTTTCATGAAACTTTTATCAAGACATGCGTGATATTTTTCTGATTGAAATGACATCAAACACGGTTTTTAAAATACAAATGTACAATAACAAAATTAATATTTTTCAAGTTGAGAATTCGTGGAGCCACTCCTCCCTCCCCTAATGTACCTTGGATTTATATTTTGCTATTTACTATGTATGAGATATCGCTCATACGAATTGTGATAAAAAGTATGCTCCGCCTACTTATATAGGAAACGTTAAGCAATCAACAATGATTTAATTTAACAATTATTTTTTTACACGTGCCACTGCATTGACTTATGTATATCTACGGTGCCAATTTCGCTTCGGAAAAAAAAATGAAAAATCGTTTGGATATGAAAATTTTACAGTATTTTAACGATAACTGTCCCAAATATCTGGCCAATAACTGTCCCAGAACTATGCCTACTTCGGCGAGATATACCCCGTTAGGGCCCAAGAAGCTTGAGAGGCCTCGAGAAGTGTAACATAATACGGATCGAGTATATCGGTGAGACCACTACTAACACAATGACATAACTTCTTTATTTTTTATTATTTTCTTATTGAACTTTCACCAACATATTCGTCGCATTTTTCTAATGAAACTGACATAAAATAAGATACAATTGCGATGATATTTACTTGTTTAATTGGCGATGGTCGATGAAAGTTTCGGACGCAGAGTCACGGGCTTTTGAACTTTGCCGGCGGCTGCGACTATCCGCGTCTCTATCTTTTCCATACGCTGTCTTTCTTTGCGACCAAAACGTTCATTACACAAGTAAATATTATCAGAATTATATAATATTTGGTATCATTTTTGGTCTCACACCGACATACTCGACCCGTACAGTTCTGTTACAGTTCTCGGTGACTGAGGCCTCTCGAGTTTCGCTGTACTTTTCTACGTTCGGCAAAAGTCAAAGAATAGTATACCTGACCGGTAACTATTCCTGGCCAGACCCGTGGTTGGGACAATTAACTATAAAATACTGTAGTAATACTAATTGCTCAAGTATGGTTTATTCATCAGAGTGCAGGCGCAATTCGGAGTGTCTACGATGTGAAGTGGTACGAACAAGATTTAAGTATGCAGAAAACTGTGTATCGCATGTTGGTGCCGCAGAAGCCGGTAATCGTCAGCTTCTTATTCGTCGTTCCACAACTATCCTTGAACTATTACTGTTCGGTACAAATTTTTAGATATTTTTTCATCTGTAAGTTGTCTTTGTGCCATTCTCTACAAGTTTTCCGATCTTTTAGTATATTTCGAACGCTTTCTCCTTATTCACTGCTTTGCGCCTTGTACTGCGTGAACCAGAAGACGTGGTGGCGTCATCTAGCAGTTTTAACACCAGCTGTTGCTAAGATTAACCCTTTGCGGACGGAATTATGTTTAGCGTACTTATCGACGGTTCGAATGTACAATTTTCCTTGGAAAATGAAATGGTGTACTGAAATCTACGCATAAGAATTAAATGAAGGAGCAAGTGTTGTGTTTGGTAAACATTTGTTTGGTGTTTTTTGAGTGTAATAATTTTTTAAAAAGTGATTTTCAGTCACGGAGTAGCAATTTTACTTGCGCGACTGTCTGCAGACGCGCGTCCGCAAAGAGTTAACACTGTTTGTCACGTTAAACGTTATGCTATATTAAATACCATGCATTAAAGTAGAAAGTGAAACCAGTCCGATGTATTGTATTAACAATTTACCTACCTGTGATTATTTATTCGTCCCTCGACAACCAATCTTGTATAGATAAACATTTAAGAATAAATATTTCAACAGCGTTAGCTATTTTCGTCGTAAACTAATAAGTCACCACATTTATCGTAATCCAATTAAGGATGTGTGGACCGTATCACGTAAGGAAAGGCAATATAATACAGTATTCTCGCTATAAATATCCTAAAAAGCTTGTCTTTAATTGCCCGAGAACTATCCCCACTACAGCGGGATATACCCCGAGAGGGGCCCTGAAGCTTGAGAGCAATCGGTCACCGAGGTGGGTCGCGTATATCGTTATGAGACCACCACTAATACAATAACAAAACTTCCTTATTTTTAAGTATTTTTTAACCCTTGTGTAGACAACCAAAATGTTCACCGTTGTTGGACAACCGGGGTACCCAGATACCTCAAGCGTCCTATCCTGATATATGAGATATGTAGCTACAATTTTACTCTTATTCATTGTCGATACTCTTAATGTCCTCCTCTTATAATGTACCAAATATTGTTTTAGAAGAATTTGGTGGAAAATTATTTGAAATTACATAAGTATGGGATCCGACGAGATCGAACGAGAACGAAACGAAGAACTGAATCAGTTTGAATCAGTTTGAATGAGTTTCTTCAACGAATTTTAAGACTCTCAGTCTAAATTATTTACTTTACATATAGAAACATACCCAAAAGAAAATAAAACCGAATTAGCAATTGCCTCGAAATTAGTGTTAAGTGGGATTGTTTGATTAGAGACATTATTTTTTATGAAAGTAGTGATACCCCCGCTGGCGTGTAAAGCGATTGAGCGATTTTTGTTAAAGGATCGGTACCCTTTGATCATAGCGCAAAACGTATCCTTGAAGTTAGTTTCTTGAACACAAATAATACTAGGATTGAATTTATTTTTTAGCAAGTCTAGCTGCTCCCTTTGAGGGTGAAAACCGTTAATGTTCCATTGCAAAATTGATTCTGACATTTTTCTAGGACACTATAGTTTGAGATAAATTTAGGCGATCTTCTATGTTTTCGTCGTAGGTTCCAGCTTCCATGTTGTCATCTGATACCACGGCTTCAATAAGGGAGAGTTTCTTTAAAAGTTGGCTGAACTTGTTCTTCATGACCCTCTCCTTGAGGAGAGGATAGGTGGACCTGATAGTGTGTGCTATTTTTTCCATATCATCTCCGAATTCTTGGAAAATTGGACCGATGTTGGAACATCCTGTTGATTTTTCAATGAAACTTTTGAGTTGTAAATATTGGAGATATTTTGGGTCTTTGTTTTCGTCAAAATATTTTTTAATTTGAGACAGATATAGGTCGATGTCTAATGGCTCCGATATCGTTTTCTTCTTCCTAGGGGTATTATCTCTGTTTCTATTACCCTGATTGGAACTGGCATCAGACAGGTTATCGGAGGAATAGTTCAAGTCCCTTGATTTGTTGGTGGTTTTCAGCGTAACGTGGGCACTTGCGTCAGATGTGGAAAGTGGTCTTTTTGAATTACCAGGTGGAGTGAATATTGTGTTGGAGACGTTGTTATTAGCCGTTGCAGATGAGTCAATGTTGTGGTTAAAGGACTCTCGTCTTCGGGTGTAAGGGGAGAACTACCTTTTCTGCCTGTATTATCAGTACATTCAATATTTGTTGTATCTACTGTGAGCGTATGGATGTGTGAGCGTATGGATGTGTGAGAGTATGGACGGTGTAGGTGTGCGTGTGGACCGCACCGCATTTTAACATTAGAATATCGGCGCCTCGCAACACCATCGATCGCCGATGCCCTTCTGTTTTAAGAAGCAAATATGTTTTACCAGCGGTTTTGAAATAAAGCAGTTGTCGTTGGAAAGTGTTGTGAATAGAAGCTCTATCACCGATCTCCGCTCTCTCCCGGCCTCCCATCCTCACAGTTCAGAAGTGGGATATATCGAATTTTTTTTTCTGAAGAACAAGTCGCGAAGTTTTCGTTTTGCCGCGATAGTTTGGGTTTATTTCGATATTCCAATTACTGTGGACATTTTGAGGACCATCGTGAACATTGTGTGACTTTTGAAACTTTCGTGCGGTCGAAAAATCGGTGAGAAATTACGTGCATTAGAAAATAAATCCCGGTATCATGTCAAAGAACACGCTTAACGATTTCGCAGTCGTAGAATTGAAGGATCTGTTACGTGCGAGGAATTTGAAATCTTCCGGCGCTAAGAGTGAGCTGTTAACGCGACTGCAAACCGCAGTACCAGATTGGGCGGACAAAATACCGGATTTTTTGAAAGAGCTTCATATGGAACAACCGGACAACCCGATGGAACAAGAAGAAGTAGTTCTCGCCGAAGAAGAAGCAGTTTCCGACGAAGAAGATTTTGAGGGCAACGATCAAAACAAACGTGTTAGTGTTCGGGAATTCGAACTCCTACGTCGCGAGAAAGAACTGTTATAGCGCGAATTAAGACTCATGCGTCTCGAAAAAGAAATGCACACGCCGCGATCCGACGCGAGTGATTTTTCTGCGCGTACGGTTAATATACGGCAAGTGGCCGAAATGTTAAATGTGTTTTCCGGTGATGGTGACAGTTTCGCGAATTGGAAACAACAAGCCATCTTATTGCGAAGTATGTATAATCTTGATGAGAACTCAATGAGGCTGGTAATTCACCAACGCCTAAAGGGCAAAGCGTTAAACTGGTTTCGCGCGCGAGCAGGTAATGTTTCGTTGAGTGTCACGGAAATTTTTGAAAAATTACGAAGTTTATTTGACCATCGCCCAAACAAATTGGAATTGAGACGAAAATTAGAGACGCGCGTGTGGAGAACAAACGAATCGTTCAACGATTATTTCCATGACAAATTAATTTTGGCTGAGGAGGTGCGCATTGACGAGGAAGAACTGATTGACGTGATAATCGATGGCATATCAGACGTCGAGTTAAGGAACCAGGCGAGAATGCATTGTTTTTCGTCAACCGACCAAATGCTCAAGGCGTTCTCAAAATTAACGTTGGATTCTCCGAAAATACAGAGAGAAAGGAGAAACATGACACCGAAGTCAAACGAAAATTTAGTGCCTCGCCGTGAAGTCATCAAATGTTTTAATTGCAACGCAATGGGTCACCTAAGAAAGGATTGCCTGCAACCACCTCGGGATTGGGGCTCGTGCTACAAGTGCGGCAGCCGCGCCCACAGAGTCGGCGACTGCCCGAAGAATCAACAAACATCGGCAGCGGCCTATAGATCTTCGGCTTTTGCAACATCGACGCGAGGGTTTTCGTCGGCGACGACGCGCAACCCTCCAACACCAGCGGCGACGCGCAACCCTTCAACACCTGCAACAACGAACCTGGTACAACCCATTTCACCACATTCAGCGTTTATGGTCCCCATAAAATTTTCGTTGGACCGTCAAGATGGTAATATTTGCGATTACACCATATCGGCGATGATAGATTCGGGTTCCCCGGTAAGTTTAATTAAATCGTCACTGATTCCCGCCGAATTTCGTAGTTTGTATAACGACACGGAAACACTTAGCGGTATCAATGGCTCGCCATTAAGGATTGAAGCCGTTTTCGAAAGTAAAGTCGAAATCGAGAAATCCGCGTTCGTCATAAGATTTTTGGTAGTTCCGGACGATACTATGTTTTACGCAGCTATTTTAGGTCGCGATTATTTATTAGATCCTTCCATAGCAGTAACTTTGGGCCAGAAATTCGAAATACGGCGAGCGAAGCGAGAAGAATGCGACAATCATCTTGAACAGATTTTACAAATTAATTACGTAGATCATCCGACTACGGTCACAGAAGATATCAATGTAAACCCGGAATTGCCGCATCTTGCAGCGACCGTTGAGAAACTTCGCGATGAAGCGTTGCAAAACGTTTTTCGCGAGGACGAGGAAACCCCTGCGATCGAAATGCATATTGAGTTGAAGACGGAGCAACCGATTAGTTTTAGACCGAGACGCCTCTCATTTACAGATAAAGAAAAGTTACACACACTATTGGAAACATTATTAAAGGAAAATATTATCCGGCCAAGTAATTCACCGTATGCCAGTCCAATAGTACTAGTTCGAAAGAAAACCGGTGATATTAGATTATGTATAGATTATCGCGAGCTAAATAAAATCACTATTAAAGATAACTACCCAACTCCATTGATCGACGATCACTTGGATCGGTTAAATAATAAAAAGTACTTTTCAAAATTAGATTTACGCAACGGGTTTCACCATGTTAAAATGGCCGAAAACTCGGTTAAATATACCTCTTTTGTCACACCCTTAGGACAATTTGAATATTTGAAAATGCCTTTTGGTCTCACCAACGCACCACGAGTTTTCCAGCGTTATCTAAACGACATTTTTCGAAGTATAATTTTTAGTGGCGAAATACTATTATATTTGGATGATATACTGGTTGCTACGTCTACAATCGACAAGCATTTGAATATTCTACAAAAAGTATTCCGCATAGCAAGTAAGCACAGATTGCAATTTCGATGGGACAAATGCTCATTTTTGTACAATCAGGTCACGTATTTGGGATATTTAATTGATGATTGTGGAATTCGTCCAAGCAAAGAAAATGTAGCCTCTGTTTTGGATTACCCGGTACCTAAAAACGCGAAAGAATTACACAGATTTGTTTGTTTGGCAAGCTATTTCCGCCGTTTTATCGAGGGATTCTCGATTGTCGCAAAACCTTTGTACGATGCTGTAAAGAAACCGTTGGATTTTCATTTTGGCCCAGACGAGCATCTGGCTTTCGAAACCGTAAAACATAAATTAGCAACCGAACCAGTATTAGCAATCTTCGATCCAAAATTACAAACAGAACTTCATTGCGACGCGAGCGCGAGCGGATTCGGCACTATCTTACTGCAAAAACAGCCGGATAAATCACTACGGCCGGTATTCTATTTCAGCAAACGCACCAGCCCTACGGAAAGCAAATACCACAGTTTCGAATTGGAGTGCCTATCCGTTGTTTATGCGATTAAAAGGTTCGATATCTATTTGTCAGACATAACATTTACCATAGTAACTGATTGCGACAGCTTCCGACTAACTTTAAACAAACAGAATGTCAATCCACGAATTTATCGGTGGGCATTATTTTTACAAAATTATGATTACGAGATCGTTCACAGAAAAAACAACAAAATGAGCCATGTTGACGCTTTAAGCAGATGTCACAGCATATTAATTTTAGAAGCCAATAGTTTTGAACAAACATTATCTTTAAAACAAAGTCAGGATGCAACAATCGAGGAAATAAAGAAACAATTAGAGACAGCAGATGATAGATTTTATGAGCTTAGGGACGGTTTAGTTTACCGCAAAGTAAAAAATGATTTATTGTTCTACGTGCCGCGGTCAATGGAAACGAATGTAATCCGAGCGTCTCACGACGATCTGGGACACTTAGGTGTCGAAAAAGTTGTTGAACACATTACACGCGTGTACTGGTTCCCCAATATTCGCCGTAAAGTAAAGGAACACATTAGCAATTGTCTCAGATGTATCGAGTTTTCGCCTATCGAAGGCCGTAGCGAGGGATATTTGAATAGCATCCCAAAAAATAATGTACCTTTTGCGACTATACACATTGATCATTACGGGCCTCTCGAGAAGAGCGGTAAAGGATTTAAATTTATACTCTCGGTTATCGATGCATTTACAAAATTCATTAAACTGTTTCCGTGCAAGTCGACGAGTTCCGACGAAGTAATAAAACATCTTCATACGTATTTTTCTAATTATAGTAAACCACGCCGCATTATCAGTGACCGAGGATCGTGTTTCACATCAAACACGTTTAAAGATTTCGTTAATGTACATAATATAACACACACACTTACAGCTGTAGGCACCCCTCGTGCAAACGGGCAAGTTGAGAGGTACAATAGAGTACTTACACCGATGTTGGCAAAATTGTGCGAAGCGCCCAAAAACTGGTCATACGTTTTACACGAAGTCGAGTATGCTTTGAATAATACTTTATGTAAAGCTACTCAAACTACACCAAGCAAATTACTTTTCGGCACGGATCAGATAGGAAAAATTACAGACAACATGCGCGACATACTTAGCTACGATCTTGACGACTCAAGGGACCTAGTCACATTAAGAAACAAGGCGAGCGAATCAATTAAGAAATCGCAGGAAAAGAATGCGAAAGACTATAATAAGCGACATAAAGCGAGTACGACATATGCGGTCGGCGATTACGTAGTCATCAGAAACTATGATACAACCTCCGGTGTAAATAAAAAACTAATTCCGAAATTTAAAGGACCTTATGAAGTAATCAAGGCACTAGATTACGATCGTTATATAGTAACAGACCCTGACGGATTTCAACGATCCCGAGCGTCGTTCACCACAACTGTCGGACCCGACCAAATGAAACCGTGGTCAAAATAATTAATAAAGTTTGAAATATTTCAGAAATAATGTTATATCGGTTGACCGAGGACGGTCTGGATTGTCAGATGATGGCCGAGCTGTGAGCGTATGGATGTGTGAGCGTATGGAGATCGGTGATAGAGCTTCTATTCACAACACTTTCCAACGACAACTGCTTTATTTCAAAACCGCTGGTAAAACATATTTGCTTCTTAAAACAGAAGGGCATCGGCGATCGATGGTGTTGCGAGGCGCCGATATTCTAATGTTAAAATGCGGTGCGGTCCACACGCACACCTACACCGTCCATACTCTCACACATCCATACGCTCACACTACGGAGCAGTTTTTGGCCAGATGACCCGACTGTTTACAGTTGAAGCAAGTAACGGCGTCTGAGGATAAATATACCCAGAAGGTTGTGTCATCGAAAACAATCTTTAGAGACTCAGGTAGATTATTCACGTCATCCGGGTGAATGAAAATTTGTCGCCGGAAGCTCATGATATGAGCAAAACCGGCATCGGAAAGGCCCGCGCTTAGGAAGGTCATTTTTGAGCCCAATCTAATGTTCATCATAGAGAGGTAATCTTCCAAGATATTGTGTGGAATAATGGGGCACACATTTGATAATATGATCCTCTTATATTTAGAAATTAGGGGGCGGATTTTTAGCGCCTTATTGTCGATGAGAATGACTTGATTTGATTCCGTAAGTTTGTTGGCTATTGCCGTATTTGCCAGATATATGCAGATTCTATTCATTGATATTTTGAACACAAATCTGATATCTGCAGGGTTAATCAGTGAACCAATCGCTTTGACGTAATCCTTGATGGGAATACCTTCCAAGGCATCGATGGCGATGGCCTGTTCTCTTGTAGGTAAGACTGTGGTCTGTACAGAAGCAGCATAATTGGGAGCTTGAGATGAGGACGATTTCTGTGGCATTGTATTCGTTGATTTTTGAGAGTCTACCTGGCTCCCGTAGTCAGAAGCCATTAGAGTAGAAAAAGGGTGCATATTTACCCTTTGGAGTGACAGAAGAAGATGAAGGCACACTGTAACGATAGTTATAGAAGGAACAATATTTCACTTCACTGGACTTCACTAGAGACACACGCGGATACGTTGACGCATGCTGGAGAGCCTCACCCTAAACGTAAACACGTCTTGTCACTGTGGCGGTCAAACCGCGAATCAGCTGCTAATTTGTCAAGATTAATTTACTTCTTTCATTTTGTTTAGGAGCTCGGTATGAAGTAACACACTTTTTGTAAATGTTCTTTATTCGAACGAGATCGTTCAACAGTCAAATGTATGTACGCGAGTAACACAAAGAGAACGATGTCAAAATGTCACGATAACAAAACACTGTATGAAATGTACTGAATTATGACAATAAATGAAATTATTAGAGAATACTGTAAATGAAACGAAATGTAGTGTTAGATGAACTTAAAGATCGAAGTAAAGGTAGAGATATTGCGCGGATCGCGACTTGAGAGTTTGAGCAATTCGTGCCGATCGGAACAAGCGTTCGGAGAATTCTGGGCTCGATTTTCGGAATCCAACGGTTGACGGGTTCGTTACCGCGAAACATGATGACTCATCGCGTGACGACAAATTCACGCGAGAGTGAGACGTTAAGACGCCTAATTCCCGATCAATTAGTAATGCATCATGTTTCTCAACTGCTCCATAAGTGATTAATATAAGCACAGCTTTTTATACACCTACTGATTAATCTACACTATTGTCAGCGATCAAAATTCGCTTCCAAGTCTTGCATGTTGCAAGACCCGAATTCGCTTCTATCGCATTATGTGAGCTGTTTAAAGAACTGATCACTGAACTAGACGTTGTTAGTTTCATTCTTTCATTTTTAGTTCCACTCGTACGAAACTTTCATCAATAGATTTACGAGACAGAATTTCAATCATATTTACCCATATCACAGCGAGTTGTTATTACACCTTAAATAAGTAAATATGGTCCGAATTATGCCGTATTTAGACTTATTTTAATTAGAAAAATATCACAAATACGTTGGTAACAATTCTGTAAAAAAAGAATGAAAAATAAAAACTTTCCAATTTGCATTGACATTTTAATCGATACGCAACCCTTTCAACTGCCGACTGCCTCGATGTCCTTCTCTATGTTCGGCACACGTCAAAGAACGTAGTCCCTATTCGATTTCTGAGACTCTATACTCCCAAAGTTTTCACAACAACCGAGGGAACACTGTAATATGTGAAACGTTGTGCGGCACGTCACGTGACCAGTCTACGGTCTTATTGGGGGACGTTGGAGTGTGCTCGTGTAGTGGAATGAGATACTGGAAGAGGAAAAGGAGGAGAGGAAAATCAACCCAGTTTTGGGTTGACCTGGCGTCACTGGTTCTGATACCAGTAAGGTATCGATACTATTACTCGTGTTTTTCCTACACTTTTTAAAGCTTTTGTTTTGCCTAAAACAACGTTGAACTAAGAACCAAAATGACAAATTCCTCGAAGAGGAAACGTAAAATATGTGATATTCAACTTTTCAGACCGTATTGCATGTTCTATCATCGAGGACATAGAGTAAAAAAATCTGATCGTTTCGGCCGTTTGCACACCATTTGTGCATACGTTTTACTTGAAAAAAACGTAGACACTTGAACGATTCCATGATTTTTCTTGAAGTGGCAACATGTTTTGTGGAAAATGGCAAATATGCACATTTTTAGATCATTTTGAAATAGATTAAATACGATAAAAAAAATCTCATGAAATTGACAACAATAGGTTTTTAAAGGAAAGCTGTCCAGCGTTCTGAAACACTCTCTACCATTTCTCAACGATCATGCGTTCACAAGTTATAGGCCTTCAAAGTTAAGTGTACCTTTTTTTCATATGATCGCGAATAACTCGGTCAGTAAAAATGTACGACGAAACAAAAAACTCTATAAGAGGACTTTACTCGATTTGTCAGGAAAATTTTTTCAGCACGTGCATACCTTCAAAGTTGATGAAAATTTTTGAACGTTTGTATGTTGCGTTTGAATTAAACTAGAAACAAGAAAATTAGAAGCTTGAAGCTACAAAATCATAGTATCAAGCATTTTTTGCGGAGACAAAAATTTCCGGAAGATTTTTGTTATCCCTTAATTTTTTCCAGGAGTATACAGGATGGGACAATAACTTTGTCCACCTTGAATATTTCCGTTACTTGTAATGCAGTAATATGAGAAAATTATATATACAAAAGTTGCACAGTATAGCGAGACAAATATTACGATGTAAACATTTCTTATGTGCGTGAAGGCATTACGGATATTTCGAGGTCCCCTTGATGTCTTTAAATGAAAAGACCTACTTTTTGTATCATAAATCGATAGAGTATCAAATTCTGCGTAAAAAAGTATTTGACCTCTATATATCCTAATGTCATAGTTAACGAACTTTTATCAAAATAGTTTACCGTATGTTCTTACCATATTCGAGTTGAGGGACATCAGTTCGATAAGCTTCCAGCCACATAGTGGGTACGAATTGAAAATTATTTCGATAGTATCTCATTCATTATTACATTAGGACATACCTATAAGTAGAGATTAAATACATTTTTAAGCAGAATTTAATACTCTATCAATCTATTATACAAAAAGTAGGTCTATTCATTTAAACAAAACAAGAGGATCTCGGAATCTTCGAAATGCCTTCACGCACATACAAAATCTTTAAATCACAATGTTTCCCCCTCTATACCGTGCAACTTTTGTATATATCATTTTCTCATATTATTACAAGTAACAGAAATATTCAAGGTGGACAAAGTTATTGCCCCAACCTGTATATATTGATGCCGTTAGACGATGCCGTTACACGAGAAGCTCCCCTTGCGCGATGTCTATTACAATTACCTTCTCACACGCGAACGATAATTAACGTTTCACTGTAGCAATTCAATTGTACTCACTACATACATAGTTGTTGAAGGGTGGTTTGTACACGCAACTATTGTCTCTATGTCCTTTTCTTATTATTCAGTTATATGGAAAAGCCTTACCCACCTGTGCTGTTTCAACACCTGTTTCCGCACGCGATAACTTATAATTTCCTTTCTCCAACGTTTCCCCTTATCTCGCTCTTCGCGCAGAACACTATAAATTCTTTTACATTTATTAATACTAACTGTGCCGATCACAACATGTGACTGTATACGATGTTTCGTAAAAATTACAAAACTGAATTTATTTAGATTTCTTATAATTTTTATAACAATACGTGCTTGTGTGAAGAAATGTGTTGAATCATTTCCAATGCAATTTCTACAATTGCAAAATAAAGAATCTGAAATCGGCCATGTGGCCGGTTTTAGTGGTTAGTGCTAAAAGCATTTTGTAAACATTTTTCTATCTACACGAGTCTATTTAATTATTCTTCGAGTGAAGTATGTAATGTAGATACGTCAAAATTAGCGTCATAATTTAATTATTTATCTAGAATTACGGACTTGTTTACAGCGTCCCCCATTTGTGCTCGTTATGACCGTCCTTAACGATGGTTCATTTAATTATGGGAATCGATTCTTTCGTCCCTGTTACTATTGTTGATCAGAACCGCTCGAGAGAGCCAATTTTAAAAAATCTGAGAAACAATTATCTGAAACAAACCATGATACTATTGCTTGATTCGTCAATAGCAGTGAGAGTATTATGGCCAAGTGGTGGTGAGTATAAAGTATTATTGTTCATTACAGATGCAGCAGTGTATGTGTTGAAAGATGGGAAAAATTTAAAAATATTTTTCCCAAAGTTGCACGTAACTTGTTTGGTAGATGAAGTAAATTCAAATAGCTGGAGAAGTGTGATTACAATTCCCTGCTGTTAATAAATTAATATCCTCTGTTTAAAAACTATTTTTCAGTTCTTTATTACGCGTGGAATGTCATGAAAATAAATTAGAGAATATGCCACGTCCACCGGAATTTGTGATAGCAAGATTACAGAAGAAAGACGTCATAGAATCGATTGGATTGAATCGTACAATTTCGTTATTGGTGAAAATTATGAAAAAAAATATTGATTGTGAAATCTGTGATAAGTGTGAAATGTATCGATGCAAAATATTTCGAGTATATTTGCATTTGTCTTTTTAAATATTTGTAAATTGCTTTCCCAATTTCTGACATATTTATCATACAAAAACATCCGAAATCTAATAATAAAGAAGAAATCAATTTCGAATAAGCAGAATTTTTCTTAAACGTTCAATTTTTAAAATGTGTTGAAAAATATTCGCAGAAATTAACGCACTCTTAAGTATCTATCATTCATACTTACTTACCTCAGATAGACCTTCCGTACGACCCAGGGGCGTCCGAAGCACGTCCGTATGTCTCAGATATATCCGAGTTACGTCCGTTTTACATACGTCCCAGACACGTCTCAGATAGTTACCAGTTAGAAAGTGGGACGTCCTACGGACGTCCGACTGGACATATTCTGGACGTTAACAGGACATATTCTGGACGTTAACAGGACATATTCTGGACGTTAACAGGACATATTCAGGACGTTAACAGGAGATATTCAGGACGTTAGCAGGACATTTATGGGCGATATGGTTATTGAATATTTAATACTACTAAATAACGTTCATTGTATATGGTTAAAGTGAATCAAAATTTCATTTATTAGAAACGCATAGAAGGAAGTACATATACAGGGTGTCCCAAAAATGTCGCTCTTCCTTGAAAGGGGTGGTTCCTGAGACCATTTGAAGCGACATTTTCCTTTGTAAAAATCCCCGTTTCGGAGTCGTTAAGGAGTTATTAACGAAAAACACGGACCAATCAGAGCGCGACCTAGACACGTATTGGCAAAGACGGCCACGCGTGACAGCAGTCGAGCGATGGTGATACACCGCGGACGAAGTAACGAACAAGAGAAGAAAATTTTTTCAAGTACTATTTTGAATAGTACAAATTTGAATATGTTGTAGTCTTTAGTAACCTATGAACGAATCTCGAAGGATTTTTCGAAATCATAAAACATATTGGTTTTACAGACGTGCAAAAAAGAGTGTCAACTTTTTTTCATTAAATTATAAGACTAGAACTAACATAGCGAGGAAAATGAGTTGTTAGTAACTTATAGCGAACACATAAGAGTATCTATTCAAAATTTTTCGATTTAGAAAAAATGTTTTTTTTCACCATTTATTTTGCAAATGTTTTAAACAAATAAAGTTTTCTTATAGCCAGGACTTTTTTAAGAATTCGAAAAAAAATTCCCAAACCGATGGATAGGAAGACGTGACGAAATAGAGTGGCCCTCTAGATCACCAAATCTATCTCCATTGGACTACTTTTTATGGGGGTATGTTAAAAACAATGTATACGTAACGAGACCTGCTATTTTGGCAGACCTTAGGGAACGCATACTGCACCAAGTAAATCCTATCTCACCAGAAATGAGACGAAACGTTTTAAATGAATTTTATCTACGATTAGGTCATTGTCAAGCAGCAGACGGAAGACAATTTGAACATTTAATTCAGCAAAAACCCGTTTACACACGCACGCACACACACACAAATATACGCACGCACAAGAGATGTAAATCCGACCGTGCAACCTCCACGTAGTACGTCTCGGTTAACGCTAATATCGGCGGTATTGTACCTTTGAAGCCTTATACCTCGAAAAGTAATTCATGAAAAAACATTTGTTTATAGTGTTTTGGAAAGCTTTCGAGAACAGCTATAAGAATATGAATATGTAACAAAAAATAGGGTGCCTTCACGTGACCTTCAAACGAATTTTCAAGGTCAAACCATTGGCACCATCTTATAGCTCTTGCGAAACCATAAAATACATGTCTGAGCCATTTTTCTCTAAAATGCTTTTTTTGAGATATTCGACCTTTCCAGACTTTTCTAACACCGTGTATATCTCGCGCGTAAGAAGTGAGCAATCCTGGAACGTACGTAATTTACAAGTCTCATGTCCTAAATTGTGGTTCTACGGTTGTTCCTGTGACGTCCGAAATTTTGGTCCCACGGACGTCCCTGGGACGTACGGTGCTATCTGGGACATTTAGAGGTGACCATGAGGTCCTGCTGTACAGGTTAAGAGTGTGTAGCTATTACTGTTATAACACTTGAAATTTGATAATTCACGTTATTTCTCACGATTGATACCTACGACTTGTCAGAACGTATACGAAACGTTCTGTGGAAGTTGCTAGTACAATTGTGCGTCGACCAATGTAATTTAATGTGCCGGCTCTGATCGATACCAATGGCTATACATTTTCATATTGCTGTGGTACTAAATCATAGTTAAAAAACGTGTTTCCTTACAGCCTGGTAAAAACGAAGAAATATAAGCTATCATTACGTAGTAGCCGTCTCACATATTAATCCGCCCCTCTGCGTTCGCCACGTGTGGATCAGTTACTTCCGCAAGCGGTCGTGTATACTTTAAGCGGCGCGTTCATTATTAATTCTTTTCTTCGCCAACAGATTTTTAAGAAAACCTCTTTCTCAGAGTTCATCTATTGCTCACTGAATCAACCAAATGTTTCCGCCACCAAATGCGATTTCTTTGCCCAGCAGATAGCGAGGACTGTATACTGTTTACCGTGTCATTAACGTAATCTCTCGGAAAATAGAATTAGAGGGCGGTCTCTGTTACTCAAGATATTCAATTCGATCTTTCTGCTCGCGTTGCTATGTTCGGGAACGTGACGCCAGAGACGGCGATCACTTTCGTTCGACTTAGCGTAGGTTTGATCTGCGGCTGGCTGCGGCCATCTGTATCTATGAAAGCTCAGGTTTTGTATTTCAGAATATCGAAAGTGTTGAGCTCTCTTAGCTCGCTTGGATTATTCCTTCCAGTATTAAATACTTCACTACGGCGATGCACACACCTTCTCAAAGGCTGCCTTCATAGCAATTGCTACGGGACAGGCGTGTATATACTAACTCATCACCTCCATTCAGTAAAATCGCTTTCAGGTAAGGCGTGTCATGTTCATTTTACAGTTCGTTTTATAGTTAGCTTGTTTCGGCATTTTTATTGAAAACAAGAACTTTCTACAGAGGAGCAAAGACATACATTCCTTCTCTTAATGATTTTAATAAGTCACAAGTAGTATTTTATCGATAACTGTCTACAACACTGGTCCGGCCAGGGACAGTTATCGGCCAGGTATACTATTCTTTGACTTTTGCCGAACGTAGAAAAAGACAGCGAAGCTTGAGAGGCCTCGGTCACCGAGAAGTGTAACATACTATGGGTCGAATATGTCGGTTGAGACCACTAGTAATCCAATGACAAAACTTCTTTATTTTCTATCATTTTTTTATGGAATTTTCACCAACATATTCGTTGCATTTCTCTAACAAAAATGATACCAAATAAGGTATAATTGCGATGATATTTACTTGTATAATGGACGATGAAAATTTCGGAAAATTATTGTAAACATGATGCGAATTATATTGTGTTTGGTATTAATTTAATCAGAAAAATGCCACAAATCTATTGGCGAAAGTCTCATAAAAAAGTATGTAATAATAAAAAAGTTTTTTTATTGGCATTATACTGGGAAGACACGCGGACCTTTGAACTGTGCCGGCGACGGCGACTCTCCACGTCTCTTTCTTTCCCATACGCCATACGCTGTCCTTCCTTGCACCCGAATCTTTCATGATCCATTACACAAGTAAATATCATCGCAATTATATCTTATTTGGTATCATTTTCATAAGAAAAATGCCACGAATATGCTGGTGAAAGTTCCATAAAAAAATAATGAAAAATACCAAAGTTTTGTTGGGATGATTCCGGAGAATCAGACCGGATTCAGGAAGGGAATGGGTACCACGGAAAACGTATACATAATAAATTATTTGATAAACAAGCAGGTTGCAAGAGAGGGAGGTAAAATGGTAGCGTTTTTCATGGACCTGAGAGCAGCTTTTGATGCGGTTGATAGGGGGGTAGTTTGTGAGGCATGAGGGAAAGGGGGGTGAGAGAGGGGGTCAGGAGCAGGATAGAGGAGATACTAAGAGAAACGAAAAGTAGGGTTAGGGTAGGGGAAGAGGAGGGAGAGTGTTTCTGGACGGTAAGGGGGGTAAGGCAGGGATGCCCCCTGAGCCCACAACTGTTCAGCTTTGTAACTGCAGATCTGGAAGAGGAGTTGGCAAAGGGGGGATGGGGAGGTGTGAGACTAGGAGACGGAAAAATATTCTCTCTGGCATATGCGGATGATATGGTGCTGCTTGCTGAGGAGGAGGAGAGGGTGAAAGCAGAAGGAAAAATAATAAGGCAGGTATGGGGGATTAGTAAGAGAAAATTCGGGAAAGACTGGGAGAGAAGATTATGTGTGACAGGCTAGTGTGGGCAGTGATGAGCTACGGGGCGGAAATTTGGGGATGGAAGGAAAGGAAAGAGACGGAGTTGCTGCAGGAAAGATGGATGAGGTGGACCATAGGGTTGGATTGGAGGACGCCTTGATATTTAGTGAGGGAGGACGTGAAGAGGAAAATGATAAGAGGAAAGGGGGGTAAGGGCTTGGAGCTTTGAGCAAAAGATGCTGGCGGGGGAGAGAGTAAATGGGATAGCGAGAAGATGCTGGTAGGAGGTAAGGGAAAGAGGAAGGAAAACGGGAAAAGGGCGGAATGGGAAGAAGAGAGAAAATTGCATTCTTTAGAATCAGAGGTATGGAGATGGAGGAGGTGGAAAGAAGGAGGACGGAAGGGGACCTGGAGTATGAAGGGCTTGAAGGAAGAGACACTGAGCTGCAGGAGGAGGAGAGGTGGGGAAAGATTTGGGAGCCAAATACAGTAAAAATTATAAGATGGTAGGAACTAGGGAAATCCCAAAATACCTACGGAAGGGATGGATCGAGGATAGATGGAAAAGAGTATTATGATTTAGGTTAGGGAAAGAAATGAGGGAAGCGAGGTACTGGGAAGAGGAAGAGAAAAGAAGATGCGGAATATGCGGTGAAGAGGAGGACAGTTGGGATCATATATGGGATAGATGCGGAGGAGGAATGGGAACGGGAGGGTGCTGGCAGGAGGAGATAGGGAAAATTCTAGGGGAAGAAGGAGATGGGGAACAGTGGCTAAAGGGACTAGAGAGAATGAGGCAAGGGGGGAGGCATGAGAAGGAGGAGGGTATCAATGGAGGAGAATATGAATGGGGAGGTGTGAATGTGGAGAAGGTGCGGAGACGGAAGTCAAGGAGGCTGTATGCGGAAATAGATTAAGTTTAGGTTAAGTGCGGTTTAGAAATAAGGGATGGAAATTGTTAATAGAGATAGGATGGATTGAGTGTGGACGGTGGAACGATGAGTCTCTCTCTCTCAGTCAAACGGCGAGATGTCGGTTAAGATGCGATATTAAGTAGTTTTAAAACAGTTGTAATTAGGGTAAGGGTGTTAGGAATAATTAGTGTAGGAAGCGGATGCCTTCGCAATCCGCTTGGGAATTCAATAAAGCAATACATACATACATACCAAAGTTTTGTTATTGGATTAGTAGTGGTCTTCTGGTCTCACACCGACATACCCGACCCGTATTATATTACATCAGGCATGTCCAGAAGTAGCTCACTTGGAGGCAAATTCGGGGGTGACGCCTACCGCCCGCGCGTCTCGCTCCCCGTGGCGGCCGTAGTCCTCCGTGCCCCTCAGACCCGTGCTTACCGCTTGCAATATTTACCGCGTGTGGCGCGTTGGGGTGATTCTCGGACCCACGGTAGGCACGAGCCTGAGAAGCTCGGAGGACTATGGCCGCCACGGGTAGCGAGACGCGCGGGCCGGAGAAGTAGGCGTCTCCCTCGAATTTGCCTCCAAGTGAGCTACTTCTGAACATGCCTGTATTACATTCCTCGGCGATCGAGGCCTCTTGGCCACTCACGGAGTATACCCAGCAGTAGTGAAGATAGTTCAGTAACAATTACGGGCCAGATGTTTGGGACAATTATCGAGAATTCACTGTATATTGCAACATTCTCAAAGTCTTATCATTCTAAATTATAACGACATCATTGTTGCGGCGTCGCATCTTACGTTGCTTTTGTATTCGCATATAATAAATTCAATAAATATGCTGTTAAACGCATGAATTAAACCATATTGTGCAATTTTTGCTTTGCATAATCGTCACATATAATTTGCGAATTCTAAGCACACATTACCTGAATAAATTTTTACAATCTAGCTACTTCAATTTAAACTATAAATTTTGTAAGTCTTGATTTTTGCTTTACTATCGTTGTACATTTTCTTCTTGAAATTCCCCCAATAAGTTCATGTTGTTATATTTAAAACTATCTGCATAAGATTATATTTTAATACACATACAGTGGCTCACGAAAGTATTCGAATGCGAGTACGAATAATTAATTCATTAAACATGTGTATATTCGATTATGCACAACGCAAACTAATGCAAATATACTATAATTATACAGTTATTGGTCGAATGCTATAATATAGCAATGTCAATCGATTATAATGAAATTTTCAAACAGGGCCGGGATAGTATTTCTACCAAAAATAAAAGAGTCATTTTTTAATTCCTTTACGAAGTTTTATATATTTTATTATATATAAAATTTAAAAGATATTAGTAATATTATTGTTAGAAGGAATGATAATAATGCAAATGAATAAGGTGTAAATATTTCTAATGTTGTATCTATATCAATCATTCTAAGGAACACTGTTGATGCTCGCCAGCTAACAAGCTTGAAGTAATTTATGACGGTCGTGGCATCACACTGTCGAGGACTCGTTTTTGTTATACTATTCTTTCTATACTGTTCGTTGTAATTTTCTAACATTATTTCATTAATTATATATTCAGGAGTACATTAATGTCTTGTATTAATATTGCATTACTATTAAAGCATATGTAATACTTTATACATTTTATTCATGGCTCCATGGACACACAAGTGGACGGGCAAGTTGTGTGTGAAAGAAGACATAGATTATCTGCAAAAAAATTTGGATAAAATAATATTTTTAAATTGGAATCTGGAATAACATACTACAGCTAAACCTTTTTTGAGATGAAATTCTTTTACTCTTAAATTCCTAATATAGCAATATTTCTATCTACTATAGGAGAATGAGAAAAAATTGCAACATTAAACACTATCAATTACATTTTGATATAGAAGAAATTAAACAATGCCATAATTTTAAATAGCTCTATACTGGAGCAACACTTATTTGATTTTACATATTTTCAAGAAATCAGGAAATTATTACTTATAATCTAATTGATTTTCACAAAAAATTTAGAGCAGGTAATAGTTTAAGTACAAATATTAAATAGCTTATGATAAATCGAAATAGTAGTGATTGTTAAAAAAAAAACTTGATTACCTCTTACAATTTTGAAATTCTAATTATGAATTAATTTTACAAAAGGTAAATATATCGATGGTGTTGTAGTAGATTTGATGACATAACTGGATATAACCACTAAAGCGAAATTTCAGTCGACTGAAAACTATCGACTAAATAGTATGCTGTTACTAAATAGTAACTAGTCGATAGTTTAAATTAGTCGATAGTGCCCATCACTAGGTCAGCATGGCTTCGCTTTCCCAGTCACGCGCCTTCTATTATTGTTGTTTTTTATTTATAATTTATGTCGTATCAACTACAAGGTTATTAGTGACATCATAGAGAACATATAGGAGTGGATTACATTATCTGATTAATCAGTTTGGTTTCCTTGATAAACTTAACTAGATCCTGTATTTTTCCCTCTTTTATATGTTTTAATAAAAGAAGTAATCAATCTCTTGTTTTACACGCATACACACACACACACACACAACTTTCAAATTGGGAACGTAATTTCTAAAAATCTTTTTTTTGTTCAATTAGAGTTAAAATATTGTTCGATATTTTTTAGTTAAACAAAATTAATCATTCCATAATGTGTTCTCTGTTTTAATTATTTCCTATATTTTATCTAATTAAAAAATTATTTTTGTATATTAAATTTCATATCATTAGAATCACTTATACATATATGTGGGATCAGGACCTCCCAGACATATACAGGGTGTCCCAAAAATGTCTGAGTTCCTTTGAAGGGGAGGTTCCTGAGGCCATTTGAAGCGACATTTTCCTTTGCAAAAATGGCCGTTTCGGCTTTGTTAAGGAGTTATTAATGAAAAACACGGACCAATCAGAGCGCGACCAAGAGGCGTGTTGGCAGAGCCGGCCGCGCGCGACAGAAGTCGAGCGATGGTGATACACCGCGGTCGAAAGCAAGGAACAAACAAGAGAAGAAAATTTTTCGAGTCCTATGTCGGATAGTTCAAATTTGAATATGTTGTAGTCTTTAGTAGCCTATGAAGGAATCTCGAAGGATTTTTCGAAATCTTAAAAAATGTTGGTTTTACAGACGTGTAAAGAATTTTTTTCATTAAATTATAACACTAGAACTAACGTACCGAGGAAAATGAGTTTTGAGGAGCTTGTAGTGAACACAAAAGAATATCTATAGAAAATATTTCGATTTGGAAAAAATGATTTTTTCACCATTTACTTTGAAAAAGTTTTAAACAAATGCAATTTTCCTATAGCCGGGACTGTTTTAAAAATTCGAAAAAAACGTGATGACAGCTTCAAGTCTTCTCTTTACGGACCTATTTTTTAAAAGGCAGGCGCTTTAAAATTGACGAAATTAGAATTATTTTAAAACCTTGCTTACCTTGGTTTTCCTGTAGAGCCCCAGCGAGGTGAAAATGATTCCTGTATTCACAAATTATTCTGCGTGAAACACTGAACAGGCCTACTCGTTAAATTCACAAGAGCATTTTAATTATTCGCTCTATGAAATTATCGAGCAGAAGGGGTCAATGTCCTTTCACTGCACGATCCGGCCCACATTGTTAATTTATTCACGATCACAATAAAACTAATCACATATATCCATTGGGTCCACAAACGTTGAAAGAAATCCACACAAATGATTCACAGAAATCCACATATCACGCACAACTAGTTCACATTTGATGCACGTAAATCGATCGTTTCGTCTGTCTATGCTGGCGATCGTAGGAAGACTAGTTCAGAACAGCTGACGAGGTTAACGGCCTTTCAACAGCACACTGCCGATTTTCATTTCAGCAACTGTTCGATGGAACCGTGTTTTCAAATGGAATGGGAAGAGTAAATGACCGCCCCTCTTCAAATCGGGGGTTATTCAGGTACGCTTCTACCCCCGAGCGTGGCCATAAACCAGCGCCTTGTGTCGAAGCTCAACCTTGACGATGGCTCGACTTCTGGTTACGAAATGTGTAGAATAGGTCAATAAAATGCTAAAAGTTTTAACGAAGAGTAACGGCTTTTTGGGAATATTGCTACTAGCCTTTCTTACACCGGTGTACGGAATACCGGTATTTTGTGCTAATTTGCAATTTCGTGAAACCGGTATTTGCTAATGTAAAATACTGGTATTTTCGGTATTAGCTATAAATAATAAATATTTTTTAGGGCATCTACTATTATTTGAAATTTACAAATTAATTTTTCTGATAACGAATTCGATTTAATATCAAAAACTGTATCAGCTCTGCTTCCAATAAAGCTGTCTGTGGAAGCATTATGTCGGAAGGATTCCAACTTATTAACGGCGAATGCAACAATAAATTTTATGTTGCAATCACTTAAAGATCAGGACACGCTACTGTCTGTGGAATTATAACAGTGCATTGAAAATTCGTATGCAGGAAAGGCATAGTGAACTAGAAAATATTTTAAGGTATTTATACAATTATAACGACTTTAATAAAGAAAACGAAAAGGAAGAAAAGAAAATAAGAAGGTCAAATTTAATTAAGTTCGTCGTCAATTTCCGCCAAAACATTTATAAAAAGCAAACACAAACCTATCCAGAAGAATTCGTTGAAGATGATGTTGATGTTAATATCGTAAAAGAATTGTCTCTCCAGAAGAAATTACAATTAGCTGCATATAAAAAAATTTCCGGGCGGTTAGACAGTATTTGTGAACCGTAAGCAAGGCGATTGGGCTCATTCGATGCCCCACGTGCTCTGCACGTTTTCCAAAATATGCCATCGTTTATGGCCATCGATGGAATTTTCATGGAACCGTCCCAGGTACGGTGGCCGGTACGCTTGTATCCCCGAGTGACGCACGCGGGGGATCCGCGTGTCCCAGAGAGGTGTTGTCGTAGCAGGTAATAAACGAAGAAAGCGCCTTGACTTCTTCGTGAAAACGTTTAGCATTTTATTGACCTACTGCACACATTTGGTAAACATAAGTCGAGCCATCGTCGAGTTCTTCATTTCCGCATCCTTCGTTCAAGTCAAGGTCTATCGGTCTTCGTTCAATTAATCAGAAAAATTAATTTGTAAATTTCAAATAATAGTAGATGCCCTAAAAAATATTTATTATTTATAGCTAATACCGAAAATACCAGTATTTTACCTTAGCAAATACCGGTTTCACGAAATTGCAAATTAGCACAAAATACCGGTATTCCGTATACCGGTGTAAGAAAGGCTAGTAGCAATATTCCCAAAAAGCCGTTACTCTTCGTTAAAACTTTTAGCATTTTATTGACCTATTCTACACATTTGGTAACCAGAAGTCGAGCCATCGTCAAGGTTGAGCTTCGACACAAGGCGCTGGTTTATGGCCACGCTCGGGGGTAGAAGCGTACCTGAATAACCCCCGATTTGAAGAGGGGCGGTCATTTACTCTTCCCATTCCATTTGAAAACACGGTTCCATCGAACAGTTGCTGAAATGAAAATCGGCAGTGTGCTGTTGAAAGGCCATTAACCTCGTCAGCTGTTCTGAACTAGTCTTCCTACGATCGCCAGCATAGACAGACGTATTTTCACGGACAGTTTTTCGCGGACCGGCCAGTCGAAACGATCAATTTACGTGCATCAAATGTGAACTAGTTGTGCGTGATATGTGGATTTCTGTGAATCATTTGTGTGGATTTCTTTCAACGTTTGTGGACCCAATGGATATATGTGAATAGTTTTATTGTGATCGTGAATAAATTAACAATGTGGGCCGGATCGTGCAGTGAAAGGACATTGACCCCTTCTGCTCGATAATTTCATAGAGCGAATAATTAAAATGCTCTTGTGAATTTAACGAGTAGGCAGGTTCAGTGTTTCACGCAGAATAATTTGTGAATACAGGAATCATTTTCACCTCGCTGGGGCTCTACAGGAAAACCAAGGTAAGCAAGGTTTTAAAATAATTCTAATTCCGTCAATTTTAAAGCGCCTGCCTTTTAAAAAATAGGTCCGTAAAGAGGAGACTTGAAGCTGTCATCACGTTTTTTTTCGAATTTTTAAAACAGTCCCGACTATAGGAAAATTGGATTTGTTTAAAACATTTGCAAAATAAATGGTGAAAAAATCATTTTTTCCAAATCGAAATATTTTCAATAGATATTCTTTTGTGTTCACTACAAGCTCCTCAAAACTCATTTTCCTCGGTACGTTAGTTCTAGTGTTATAATTTAATGAAAAAAATTCTTTACACGTCTGTAAAACCAACATTTTTTAAGATTTCGAAAAATCCTTCGAGATTCCTTCATAGGCTACTAAAGACTACAACATATTCAAATTTGAACTATCCGACATAGGACTCGAAAAATTTCCTTCTCTTGTTTGTTCCTTGCTTTCGACCGCGGTGTATCACCATCGTTCGACTTCTGTCGCGCGCGGCCGTCTCTGCCAACACGGCTCTAGGTCGCGCTCTGATTGGTCCGTGTTTTTCGTTAATAACTCCTTAACAAAGCCGAAACGGCCATTTTTGCAAAGGAAAATGTCGCTTCAAATGGTCTCAGGAACCTCCCCTTTAAAGGAACTCAGACATTTTTGGGACACCCTGTATAATTGCCTACATATATAATTGCGTTCTACTGCAATGGCATGGTTAAAAAATGAAAACATCTTCTCTGCATGCATGTATTGTGTAGTTGAGAGGATTGTAGTCCATGATAATATCGCACGAAGTAGTTATCTTTAGTTGGTTAAAGTTGATTAAAGCTACTTCTGATTGATGCTTACAGATGCTGAACAATCAACCAAAATATGTTGCATGCTAAACGTGAACCTCGATTCTGTTCGGTTCTATCGCGTTTGTTCCGAAGAAGTGGTGGCAAAAAAAACACGAGCGTGAGACCTCAGATCCTCGCTGACCTCAGATTCAGGCTCTCTTTGAACAAGGGTTCATCATCTACAGGTTCGCCGTTGATCACTGCCGCGCTTTTCTTGTTATCAAGCATGGTAATATGATTGCCCTCTACCTGGTCGGTCTGTTTCGTAGTGTCCTTCGCGAATATTTCTACCAGCTTGGCCACGGTTAAGACTCTGATGTTGCGGGCCATCATGGATATATTGAAATCGCGCTGTAGGGTGTTCTTTACCGCCACAATCATTATGGAGTTCATTCCGAGATCCGCCAGCGTAGCGCTCTGGCTAACGTTCTTAAGAACCTGGATGTCTAAAAATGGATCGAGAAAATGGATCAATTGAATAAAACACACTGTAAGAAAAACGGGAAACTATATGTATACATTACACAGGATGTTAAAAAAATGTTTATATGGTATATAGGACACACTACACTAAGTAAAAAAACCTTGGTATACATAGGTCGAAAAGTCAACCGTTTTTGAGATATAAACATTTTTGTTTGCTAGCGTCATGATTGACTCACTACTGAGTTAAAAATATATATCTGCCATTTCTTCATTCGAGTAATACGCTGACATTTTCTGAATCTGCATACGCGAAATGTTCTGTCGGCACATGAATTCGAACATTCAGAACACGTATAATTCCATAACGCTATTTCCGAGCGCTTCAAGTACCTACAACTCGAAACTTCAAACTGTTATATCTCATCATGCAAGTATCTGACAAACAAAAGTTTCAGACAAAATTGACTTGTTTTTTCCTGTAGAATCTAAATATGTAACATTTTATAGGGGGTTCCATTTAAAATTACAAAGGTACCTCCCCTCCCCCGTTAAAGGGGAAGGGAGGCCACTTCACGTTTATGTAGTCAGAAAGGCCCTTCAGTTCCATGCAATTTAAGACTAAGAACTTTAAAATCGATGGCATAGTTTTCGAGATATTGAGCCGTTCAGAGTTATGTGGGCCACCCTGTATATATATATATATATATATATATATATATATATATATATATATATATATATATAATGGACGTCTTCGCTTTGTTTATAAGTTATTAACGAAAAACACGCACCAATCAGAACACCATTACAGCGGACGGAAAGGAAAAAGTTACTATAAAAACGTCCGGAACCGCCTAATGGTTTTTAATGTGTTAATTAGCGAATCGTTGCGTACTCATAATAGCCATCACTGCCTGGAGGACAGTACTTTCTTCGCTGGAGCTAGGTTGTTTCTCCTCTACCACCATGCGAGTCACAATGGGACGGTTATCGCAGAGGAATTTGTCCAGCACTTCCAGATGCGAGGATATCCTTTGATGCATGGTCCCGGTGTGGTAAAGGTATTTGTTGTCTTCAAGGTTTATGGCACTTGTACCAACGTCTCCCACGAGTGACCATGCGATTGCCATGCCTGGCAGGCCCTCTGCGGCCCTCCTCTCGCAGATTCTCTCCATCACAGCGTTGGCCATACCATAATTAGTCTGGACAGGATTTCCTCTTCCACAGGAGTAGGAGGAGAACACGACAAAGTGACGAAGCTTCGGGCAGAGCGTCCTCGTAAGCAGGTCTAGCTGCTTGGTGATGCCTGGCTTGGGCTTCATAATTTCCTCGAAACTCTTTTCCGTCTGGTTAACGCACACAGAGTCGTTCAACACCACAGCCAGGTTGAAAACGCCGTCCACGGGCGCTTGTTTCTCCGTGGACTTCAAGATGAACTCGCAATCGTCACGCTTCGACGCGTCTACGCCGGAAATGATGAGGACCTTGACACCGTATGATTTCCAGATGTTCGTCCTCATTCGCTGGTACCCAGTTTTAATACCGTTGCGGGAAACGATCACCAGATTCATGGCACCCCGGATCACCAGCCAGTCGGTCATCTCCAGTCCAAAGCCACCCAGTCCACCAAAAATCACGTAACTCTTGTCCGGAGCAGCGTGGAAGCGCGGATAGCCTAACAGTGGCGTATTCAACGGCTCGTTCTCGTTGCCCACTTTGATCAGAATCTGAGGACAATTGCACGAGTGTTCAGGTGAATATCATCTCTCTTCTGCTAAGGGTAGTATACTTAAAGTGAACTTTACAACTTGATAAATACGGAGTACAATGGATAATGGTTACCTTTCCTATATGTTTGCCAGCAGCCATGTACCTGAAGGCAGCCTCCACTTCGTGCTCCTCGAAGCACTTCCTAGTCAAAGGCTTAGTACATTTGTCATTCAGTCGCGACTCGATGAAGTTGTGCATTTCTTTTTGAACATCCGGATCAATCACGCCGATCATAGTGTTAATCATGATTCTATGGAAGCTGACCTCCGTCACCAAAGTCTCCAATCCCAGCTGGTTATTTGCTACAAAATCATATTTACCGATCTCCAGGAATCGGCCACGATGTTTCAGGCACCGAACCGATGCCTGGAGCTTGTCCTCAGCCAGCGAGTTCAAGACAATGTCCACGCCTATGCCGTCGGTCTGTCGCATCACCATTTGCTCGAAACTAGTGTCTCTCGAGTTACCAATGTGATCGTCAGGGATGCTGGGGAACGTGTCCCTGATGAAGGTCATCTTTTCCGGTGTTCCGACGGTGGTGAATACCTCGTAGCTCTCGGAGAGGGCAACGTTGATCGCAGCTTGACCGACAGCACCGCTGCCAGTGTGGATTAGAACTTTCTCACCCTTCTTGATTTTACCAAAGAAGTAAAACGCATAAATTACAGTGAGGTATGCACAGGGAATGGTCGCTGCATCCTCCAAGGACCATTTTTCAGGTATGGTCCACACGTTCACAGTCAGCGGAACGATCAGATTTGTTATACACTTGTACGGACAGCTAATAAAAAACAAGAGTAAGGTTTAAAACAAGTTTATTTTATTTTGGAACGACCACGTGCCTGCTTGGGACGAGGCCCACCACTCTGCGTCCACTGGTGTCCATTCCACTGAACTCGATTCCGATTAGACACTCGTTTAGCTTTCTGTTCTGTGTGATGGCTTGAGGCATCAATTTAAAGGTGGCTAACATCATGTCCCTGAAGTTCAAGGCAGAGTAGATTACCTTGACGAGCTTCTTGTTGTTGTGATCCGGTTTGAGGTGGCCCTCGGTCCATTGAAGGGAACTCAGATCTCCTTTGACCTGTTAAACGAACATTATTAACGCACCACCTGCCTGTTATTCTTTAATACTTTTCAATTTTAATTCCTTTTCAACGGATGTCTCAAAGATAGCTCTTTAGCTTTCCATCATCATTTTTGCATACCGGTATGTTTACAAATCCATGTGGCAAAGGAACAGGTTTCAGAGGTGGCAGAGGCAGATGCCTATAATTGCCCCAAACCCTTCCTGGACGTAGAATGTTAATGCTGATGTCAATATCAGGTTGGATGGAATAGAACGGATCATCCAACGCGAACTTGGGAGCATCCTCATCCTGTATGATCACTGCCTTCGCGATTTCGCCACAGAATTCGCGTCTGAGACACTTGACCATGCCCAGAGCCCCGTTCTCCAAATCTCGTTCAGCCACCAAGACTAATCTCGTGTCCCTTTTATTGCTCTTCTTCTCTGCCTGGGCCTGCAGCACTTCTTTCACCTTGTTTAGCCAGCTGAATTCATTATTGTTCATGTAAACGACTTCCGTGTTCCTGGGAGGTTTTTCCAGACTCCTCAAAAGAAACAGGGTCTGCCCTTTGTAGCTTTTCTCCAGCACAACGGCCAGTTCGTATCCTCGAAGTTGAAGATAAGTATCGCTGGTAACTATGGTCTCCCTGGTCAAAATAAAGCCGTTGTCGACGATAGCCTGCATAAGCTGCTCAAGGTACTGTTGCCTCTTCCTCGTTAAGATGTCGTAGGTGACAGCCATAAAGATGGATCTGTCCTTTGGAAACTTATTCGGTTCTACCACGGTAATCTTCTCGACATCTCGCAGCTCTTCGTAGCTCCTCGAGTTTGTGGTCAGCAGCATCTTTGGCCGAATTAACGGAAGGTTGCCTAATACCTTGGTAGGCGCGAGCACTTCTTCGATGGACAAGTTGTCATCGGAATCGATCAGTTCCAGTATCATTGGTCAGTATGTCGCTCTCTAAAGCCACTTGCAAAGATATTATAACCATCTCCTCGAGGCTGGTCTCCGCCTTGTCTTGGTGTGCCACGAACTTGAACTCTTCGAGAATAGGGGCCGCCTTGATCCTGCGCCGCTGAATAGCATTCACCTTTGTCCCATGGATTTCCACGCCAGCGGAGACTACGGTGTCGTAGTCGGAGTACACATAGACCGGAATATCTGCAATGTGATTCTCTTTGAAAATCAACGATCTGTTCTCTTCTGTTAAGATCTGTACAGCGTCTTAGGCGAATGAGACTACCCAAACGTTTTTTAAGAAAACGTACCGATACTCTCCCCGCCGATGTTCCGGACCGCCTCGGTATGGGCCTTGACGTCCACCACCATCTTTCTTATACCCGTAAAGATGAATAGAGTTCTGGTGTCTAAACGTAGCTGCTTTATCTGCAACATATTTGCCAGGAAAATGGTCCAGTTCTTCCTCCAATGAATGTGACCTTTCGTCCCTCTGATAGAGGCGCTCTTCAGTCCCCTAAATGGTTCTGTGTAGTCGTGGCCACGCAATTTTAGCTCCGTGTAAATATCTTTCAAGGCTTCTTCGTCGTTGATTTCTGACAATAGCTCGGTATGGATCATCTCTTGCGTGGGATTGTTTGTCGCGCGAATCATTCCAGATACCACGGTCGTGGATCTCTCGGATATCTCGAACTTCCCAGACCCTGGAAATACACAGGGTGGCCCACATAATTCTGAACAGCTCAATATCTCGAAAACTATGCCATCGATTTTAAAGTTCTTAGTCTTAAATTGCATGGAACTGAAGGGCCTTTCTGACTACATAAACGTGAAGTGGCCTCCCTCCCCCTTTAACGGGGGAGGGGATTTACCTTTGTAATTTTAAATGGAACCCCCTATAAAATGTTACATATTTAGATTCTACCGGAAAGAACAAGTCAATTTTGTCTGAAACATTTTTTTGTCAAATACTTCCATGATGAGATATAACAGTTTGAAGTTTCGAGTTGTAGGTACTTGAAGCGCTCGGAAATAGCGTTATGGAATTATACGCGCTTGAGTCCTTTGCTTATTCGTGAAGAAATAAAATATACTTTAAATTAAATGTTCAAAATGTCCACCACGGGCTTGTAAACATTTTTTTACTCGAAACATCAAAGTTCTAACATTTTTTAACATTTCGGGAGTCACTGAAGCGCAAGCGTCACGTATTCTTTGTTTCATATACTCTTTTGTCGTCGGTGGTTCAAACATAACTTTGTCCTTTACATATCCCCATAAGAAAAAATCTAATGGTGTTAGATCGGGGGGATCGAGGAGGCCATTGACGAAGTCCCCCACGACCTATCCATTTGTTCCCAAATTTTTCGTTCAAAAATTGCCTGGTGATGATTGCAAAATGTGGAGGAGCGCCGTCTTGTTGGAACCACATTTCTCTTCTAACGTGCAGTGGCACATCTTCCAAAAGCGCAGGCAAATGATTTTTTAATAAATGACAATAACTTGCAGATGTTACAGTTTCTTGAAAAAAATAAGGTCCAATCACAAAATCTCCTATTAGGCCACACCAAACATTTAAAGACCATCGATGTTGAAAGGGAACACATCGCATCCAATTTGGGTTTTCCACGGTCCAATAATGCAGATTATGTCTATTTACATGCCCTGAATTCATAAAAGTAGCCTTATCGGAAAAAAGTATTTTGCACAAAAAGTCATTTTCCACAACACCCTGCAGCCACTCACAAAATCTTACGCGGTGATCGTAATCTGCTATCGAAAGCTCTTGTGATAAAACCATGTGATATGGATGATACTTTTGCCGTTTCAAAATTCGTTGAATCCATGAACGACTAATATGTGATGTTTGTGCAAGTGTACGTTGACTAATATGAGGATTTAATGTAATTGCAGCAAGAATACTGGCACTATTATTTTCATTAGTGACAGCTTTAGGTTTATTGCGAGTTTTTTTACACAATTCACCGTGCTCGCGAAGCCGCTTTTCTAAATTATGAAATGTTGCAAGACATTTTTTGATCCCATAACGTTCAAAAAACATCACTGCTGCACGCCGATAATTTTTTTGGTATTCACCTAACGTTAACAACATATTCACTTCTGTGTCAAAAGTAGCCATAATCACAATGTTACTGCTTGAATAACAGTTCTAAACTGAAAACGTTTTCACAGATAAGTGAGTCAAACTCAAGAATTGTAAATATTATTATTTGTGTTTCTTCATGAATAAGCAATGGACTCAAGTGCGTATAATTCCATAACGCTATTTCCGAGAGCTTCAAGTACCTACAACTCGAAACTTCAAACTGTTATATCTCATCATGGAAGTATTTGACAAAAAAATGTTTCAGACAAAATTGACTTGTTCTTTCCGGTAGAATCTAAATATGTAACATTTTATAGGGGGTTCCATTTAAAATTACAAAGGTAACTCCCCTCCCCCGTTAAAGGGGGAGGGAGGCCACTTCACGTTTATGTAGTCAGAAAGGCCCTTCAGTTCCATGCAATTTAAGACTAAGAACTTTAAAATCGATGGCATAGTTTTCGAAATATTGAGCTGTTCAGAGTTATGTGGGCCACCCTGTATATCGATTTAACTCTCAGAAAACAGAAGCGACATCGCTTGTCGGTTCGAAAAATATCATTAAGGTTTACCTCTCTGGACCATGACCGTTAGTTGGACTTCACCCTCCTTAGGAAAGGTAGTTCCGCACTCGAATCTAACGTTTTCAAAGACTACAGACACCACTTCGAACAGCTTTCCCTGCAACAGGGACAATGTCTCCCATGCCATGATCAGGTATTGCGAGGCTGGGATCACAATCCTTCCGTCGAGTACATGGTCTACTATATACTCGTAGTTCTCGTTCTTCAAACAGATGTTAATGGTTCTTCCCGACGTGGTGATCTTCTCAGACTGCGAGTAGTCCAGCACGAACCAATCGTTCGAGTGATCCCATCAGGAAAAGCCACCTCTCGGTAAATTGTTCAAATATTTTTTCCAAATAGATAAAATGTGATCAAGGTACAATACAAGTTATAACATTTTTCCTATCATGGAAAACAAGTGTTCTTAGTCGCAGGATTGAACTAATAGTATATCGGTGTGAACGTGATTTGAGGCGAGATCATTGGCGTGCTGCGGCTAACAGGGCACTGCACAGGCGGATAAATGTTGGCCAGCTGTATCTGTATGCCTGCATTGTACAGTTTTCCGAGAGCTTGCAGGAAGTATTTGGTGTTGTTTTTGTGGCCCCGCATCGTTAGGGGAACGTTCGTTACGTTCGGACACAGCGATTTCCTCAAGATAGCCTGAAGGAGCCCATGAGGAGCGATCTCGACGGTTATGGCGTCTTTAGGGATCATCGTGATGGTTTCCGCGAACAAGACAGAGTTCAAGAGGTTGTTGGTATGATACTCCGCCGTGGAGAATTGCGCCTTCGGAGCATACCACTGGCTCTGGGCTACAGATGTGCTCAACCACTTGGGACTACGTGGTTTCGGATCAGGGATCTGCTTCTTCAGGTACGTCAGCAGTTTCGGACCAACCTCCGCGATGTAGCGACTGTGGTAGGTGATATTGCCACATGGTACGTCCCTGGCGAAGATATTGTTGGCCTGAAAGATTCCGTTTTGTTAGCTGGACGTCAATAAAACATGTAATTTCTGTCCCCACAAGTATTTTCATTTGAGAAATGACCTGTAGTTCGGCCACAAACTTCTTCATAGACTCTGCCGGACCGCTGATGGTAGAACTGTCCGCGCCGTTATGGCAAGCCACCTCTATATCCGGTGGACAGAGGTCCGTGATATCCTTGTAGCCCATGCCGACCGCTGTCATGGATCTTCGCATCATTTTGGTCTCGTTAAGCGCGAGACCTCTCGAATAAGCCGAGAGGATCGTTTGCTCGGCAGTGAAACAACCATCGGCGTAAGCGCAGCCTAGTTCTCTGACACAATGGCCAATTATGTTGTCCGATATGATGCCAATGGACGCCAGAAGAACCACCAGAACGATCTACAAGTATCATTGCATTTTTATGTAGATTTCTGATCGGTGTTTAAAAAATAATCCCCGCAAGATTCTCACGAACGAGTTCAGAACGTTGTCGAAGGTTTTCTTGTCCTTGTTCGTGATAATGTCGATGATGTCCATGTCGAAGGGTTTTAGAGCCGCGTCGTACTTCTGGATGGCTTTGACGAAGGTGGAGAATCTCAATTAGCGATTCACCTGGTTCCAATGGTAATAGAAAATTAGTGGAAAAATCGTACAAGTTACAGATTCCATAGATACTGCTCTTTCAAATAATGTACGATGATAAGTACCCATGCCAGGCCACTGTGATCCCATTCCGGAGAAAACGAACCAGATAGGTCTCTTCATGCTAGAGTATTCCTGAATCTCCCTAGGTGGTTTCTCGAATGCCTTCGACCCAACAATAGTGTATCCCCTAAATAGGTTACCGGGTATGTGCTCAGCATGAATCTCGTGCAATATTCAAACGAATTCCACGTCGACTGGCATACTCTCTACCTACGAAATCAATTATCTCTCACTCACAGTCTCCCTCTCTCTCCCTCCATCTCTCTCCCTCTCTCTCCCTCTCTCTCTCCCCCTCTCTCTCTCCCCCTCTCTCTCCCCCTCTCTCTCTCCCCCTCTCTCTCTCTCCCCCTCTCTCTCTCCCCAGAGGAAGGCCCAGGGCACTTGAGGGTGCAATACAAAAAGACAGAGAACACACTGACTGCAAAGCGTCCTTAGGACTAGAAATTGGGCCAGCAGGCACTCTGTAAGAGATATTCGACGGGCGAATAGTTCTTGAATAAGCCTCTCTCCGAAACAAAGATCAGATTATTTTTATATTATACATATTCCTTCCTTCACCCCGGTTTTCTTGCATCTCAAAAGTGGGATACACCATACGAAAGTATCGCGATACGCGTCGTGGAGTTTTGCGTGATTTACGGCGTGTAGTAATTAACTCTGCCGTTGTTCGGACAACCTAATTAGTGGTGTGACTCTATCAACGAGTAGTGCCTTGTGAAGAAGGATCGCGCAGGGTGTAGCCGTGTCGGTGGTGATAGCGCCGAAAATGTGAGACCGATGGAATCGCAACTTAATAAACTGGAAGTGCTACTGCAAGTACACGTGCGACAATCGCGTGAACGATCACGCGCGTTAAGTCGACGGAAGACGAGTTTGCGGTCGCGTAGTCCACGGCACTGCAATTCGCGAGGCCGATCGCGTAGTCCGCGAGAGCACGATTCGCGTGACAGATTGTGTAGCCCGCGCCGCGATCGCGGTCTGTCATCAAGATCTGTCCGTCGGAAATTGGGTGCGCCGCGTGGACGATCTGGCATTGCGTTTCGCGTGGGACGATCGCTGCGTGATGCGTTTGATCGCGTCGCAACTGCGAGGTCACGCACGGCAATGGTATGACACCCGGACATCGGTGGAAAGTATGTGGGACGAGACGAAACCAGCATTATTGGCCAAGGTTCGTCGAACCATGCCGTTTTCCCGGTTGCTGAGGGAGGCAGACAATTACGAGGCGAGACCAGAGCTACCGTTAGGGATTATTGCTTCCAAAAAATCAATATGATCCAACGATTAGAAATAAACCTATCCGACGAACAAATTGTCGACATTGTCATCTATGGGGTACCGGATGAAAATTTAGCGCGTACAGTCCGGTCGGCGAAACACAAGGATCCAAACGAACTTTACGCGTATATGCGCAACATTGTGAGACTGCCGGGGAAAGAAGAACACGCCGCGACGAGCTAGAGGAACGACGGTCCACCGACGAGGCCAAAGGACGTTTTCAGCCCCATGTCCTTTAACTGCGGAAAAACGGGTCACATATTGAGGGAATGCCGGAAGTCGATAACGCAGTGTGCCGCCTGCAAAAAATTCGGTCATTGGTACCCGTGTATTTTGATTTCACAAATATTCGTGTATTTATTTTACACGTCTATTTTAATATACGGTGATATAACGTCGAACAATTTACCGCGACTTTATTATTGTTTCATTTGGGGGTGTCCCACTTGGACGCCATCCGATTGGATGCATCCCGATTGGACGCGTTCCTTTTGGACGCCGTGCCGATTGGACTCGTCGTTTGGACGCCACGCCGTTTGGATTTGTGACATTTGGACGCCGTGCCGTTTGAATTCGTGACATTTGGGTGCCGTAAATTTTATAATCATTGCTTTTCGAATTCTACATATTTTATTGTGAAATATATGGTTAGTTCTGGGTTAGGTCTGATTACGATTAGGAAAGTCGGTGGTGCAAGACGACGCGATTTTTAATCGGATTTTTTATACCGAGTGTTGAGTCCGGGTTTCGCGTGTACTTGCGCTTTTTCGGCGAAATGTTCGAAATATAATAATTGGAAAAAATTTATTAGTGTTAGGACGACGAGCGTGTACCGTGAGGAAGGTGGCGTGTAGACAAGTAAGTTAGTATTAGGATAAAATTAGTTTTAGCTTTACTTCTAATCGAGTAGGATAATAGTTAGGAGATTTCTTAGATTTTTTGGTATAGGGAAGGAAAGAAATTTTTCTTTTTTCTAGGGCCAATCGGTGGAGAGTCACCCATCCGGTAAATTCCCCCCCCCCCCCCCCCAACGAGGGGTAACCTCCTCCCCATCAATTTTTGAAATAATCCCAGTTTAGTTTATACCTTCAAAGGGTGTATATATATACCCTTATTATATATAAATAGATACATATATATATATATATATATATATATATATATATATATATATGAATATATATATACATATATATATATATATATATATATATATATATATATATATATGTATGTATATATAAATAGATATAGATATAGCCGTAAAGACAGCGAGTACTACTTTGCGTGCGGGTGCGAGAGAGCGAGAATATAGGGAACAAGCGCGAGTAGAAGAGAGACCGGGATACTTGTACACCTATTGTCTCTGCCGTGCGAATTTTCCTCTATCTCGGGTGTGAGTGCGAAAGAGAGAGTGTGAGCGAGCAAACGAGTGCGAGAGAGAGAGAGAGAGAGAGAGCGAGCGCGAGTGATTGGGTATACGAGCAGGAGAGAACGACGATACTCCGGGAGTGGAAAGAGGACAGAGATATATCTCTGATCTTATCCTAGGATCCGTCAAATTTTTGATAGGAGCTCCCAAGACACGTCCGTTCTCGACGACGGTTCGTGGGCCACCACCCGCCCTAAGTGTGAGTGAGCGTCGGTGATCAACCCCTCCGTGAGGCTGGGCGTGCGTGAGAGCGGTCGAGTGTGCGAGAGTGCGTGATCCCGAGCACACGAGACCGAGAGAGAGAGAGAGAGAGAGCCGCCAATTCGAATCCCAATGTCAAGGTATTTGTAGAATGTATCCGTCAAGGGATATCTCCTGCCCAATATACGCATCGCACGCGTTATCCTCTGTTCCAAATTGTCAACTCTGATAAGAAAAAATTGTACTTCAGTGGATATTCTTGCAGTATATTGCCAGAGAACTTACTGTTTGTGCGATTGCTTGAACTCGTTATTCGTTGCTCGGGCGGACAACATCGTTGATACTTCAATACGGACAATGTAACTAACAATGATTGAAAAATTCGGTAGCCCCGTTACTTTTTCAAAGTGCTGACACAGCAGGAGAGAGGGTAGGGCACTGCGGTAATGGGGGGTTAGAAAATGCTGACGTAGAAGAAATTCCTTTGGGAAGTAAACACTAGGACCCTGACAAGGAGTATGAGATAAAAGAGCTATTGGGATATAATTTTTCAGTTATTTTTTATTCGGCATCTATTTTATTACAATAAATCTAAAGATATATTTGCAGCGAGCAAATGATTGGATGAAAGTCGAATTAGATTTCCTCATCCCAATACATGCACCCGCGCGCATTATCCTCCATTCCGGATAAATCGTTAATATTTTAATACGGATGATGTAACCAACAATGATTGAAAAAGTCAGGAGCCCTGCTAGTTTTTAAAGTGCTGACATAGCAGGAGAGAGGACAAGGAGTATGAGATGAAAGAGCTATTATTTTTTTAATCATCTTTTATTTTATTAGCATAACATCTAAACCTAAAGCTAACAATTCCGCGGCAATTAACGAATTACGCTCAAACTCTCCATGTTCCGCAGTTGTCTTTGTATATTCACCATTATTTACATCTTGTATTATTTGCCACATTTAGATTGTGTGAGATATAGGTTCTCAAACAGCCAACAGTACATGTGATCGATACAATATTTCAAATCAAACAATTTTCGCACCGTAAAGTTCTGCAGAATGTCGTCTCTCTTGCGTAGCAGATCTTTCCACGTGTTAAGGTAGTAGTAGATATGAGATGCGTGGTTTCATATCACAGTCGCGAAGTTACAACGTTATATTATAATTGATTAAGTTAAGAGTGGGGGTGTGAGACTTTTTATAAAATGCTCTGCACAGCCGCCAGTGAAATTATATTGCAGACGTATTACATGCAAAGTGCATCGATCTTCAGTTTTCGCTTCTTCACACTATAGCAGTAAGTATAATAAAATTTTACTTAAATGGTTCACATCATCCGGGTTTATTTTTAGATTTTTTTCTTATTTATTTAGATGGCTCAAATCACCCACATTATAGATATGGACAGGTTTATTGTGAAAAAAAATTTTTATGTAAAGAATTGGCGATTATAAATGTCGGCAATGGTTCTTACCAATTGGCGGAATTTCGTATAGGAGCAAAATTTCATAATCTATCCACTGCCGACAGAAAGTCGGCATGGTACGTCAGCAAGTTTATACATGGAATCCCATTTAAAGATTTCGGCTATGAAACATACCGACAGGATGACCTCATTGGTATTATTCATAATTTTGTTCGCGATTACACGGATCCTGTCGTATCGTATAAAGGGGGGTGTTTCGAGAGTACGATGTATAAATTTAGAAATTTTTAATTGCCCAAAATATGACGTATTGATACAAGATCCCATGTATCAAATTGATCACATACCATGCCGGCTTCATTGTTCAAAACCGTCGTTCGGTAAACCATACCATTGTTGTCTAAGCGAAGTGAAAACATTTCGAGCATGGTTAAACAATTACAATGAAAATAACAGGTAACGTATCAAACACTTTGTCGACGATTGGTTTTCTAATAATTTATAATTTTCCAACAGCTGAGTGTTAACCATTTTGGAGGGATAACCACTATACGCAAAATAACAGGTAACGTATCGAATAGTTTGTTCAAAACACACTTTATTCATGATTTTTTTTACTAATTCGTACTAATTTTTCAGCAAAAAATGTCGGAAAATTCACCGGTGACAGAGATAGTTTCCAACCACATCGCCACTTTTGATTATCGTTTCGAGCGGGACAGACTACGAAGCTTTCGTAACTGGCATGTTCCATACATAAAACCTGAGGAACTCGCGGCCGCAGAATTCTACTATTTGGACTACGAGGATCTTGTCGAATGTTTCGAATGCGGCATAGAGATGCATCGATGGGAAGAGAACGACGATCCCATGACCGCGCATCGCACCTGGTCGAAACACTGTCCGTACATTTGCGGCCTGAATTGTGGTAATGTGTCAATAGGAGTCGATCGTAGCACAGTCGCGGCACAGCCGCGCGGTATGGAAGTGTGCGGACCTTTTTACACCGAACTAGAGCCGATCGAATAGCTGAAAGATCATGACTTCTTTACTAAGACATTTGTACATTGTTTCGCCGTTGAAAAATAATAAAAACATTATGACTCATCTACCCTATTTCTGTACTACCAATAACGAGATATTTTATGCAACAACATCGAAAAGCCGATTATAACGCGTGACTATTCTCACCATTGTAGAAACAATATTTCGCGTAATTACACGAAATATAAAACCGGCAGGAAAAGTAAGACAACAACGTCAATGACCTAGAACGAAAACTGATAGGTATCAATTGTCCTCTCTCTCGAATGTGTAGTAACGACAGTTTGGTTACTTCTTCCATGCTAACATGAGCAATTCGCCACTTAACTTTGAATAAGGATCCAACTTTCCTTTCTTAAGCCGGTACCCTTCTTGTAGGGTGTGAGATAAAGTCCGCGACTTTCCATAGCGCGATTATGACGTTGCATTTGCCCCAGCTGTTTTCGCGCAGCCTTGGCATCGTTCACAGCCTTCGCTACGCCAGCACCACCGGTCAGCGCCCCAATAGCTGACAACGCAGGTAAGAGGAACGGGAGGAAAGCGCCTCGCAATGCTATCGGTAGAGCTCGCCTCCTCTTCTTCTTACCACTATTGTCATTGCTCTTTTTTTCTTGAGCCCCATTCCGAGCTTCGTCTTAGTTTACATCGCAGCCCAAACAGCTGCCGCAGTTGCCTTCTCGCCAAATGTAGCGTCCTTTGCAGTTATGCGCTGACGTGCCTAATCAGCTAAAACCCGATCTGCCTCGTGACGATTTGTCAAATATTTGTTTTTGTTTTTAGCGATGTCTTTCATACTAGTTTCGATTCACCGTATTGCATCTCTCATTTCATTAGACATTTCTAAAATTGCTCCACGTGTTTCCATGCACATCTTCAAAATGTCTTTCTGTAACTGATTTATTGTTTTTGGAATATGCACCCTTTCCTTGTCTAAGTACACCTTATTTACGGCATCCTCATCATTGGTCGCGTATGTTAAACGTCTTATCTTTCGGTTTCTCGCATCGAAAGTGTCACCATCGAGGCAAAGCGTTCTTCGTCGCACATAATTCTTGCATGTTGCAGCATACTTATTTGACTCGTTTCGTAACGTAACGTCGAACTCGTAGATTGACATCGTAAAAGGTATTGACGGAGATGATCGAAACAGTCTTTAATTTATAGTCAAACCTGCTTCTCGGAGCTCCCCATATGATTGAGACGATTCCATTATCATGACCTGTATGTCCAGCAGCTCGCGGTGACGACAACAATCGTATTCTATCCACTAGCTCGTTTGTGTCATCCCAATGTACGTAATCAATCACATTATCGGTAACTGTCATTTACTCTGGTAATGTATTTGACAACAGTGGTTGGGGCAAGACTCTTCCACCGCGTTGTCGCATTTCAAGTAGAGGTGCAATTATATGTTTATTCTGTGGTCAGCAGTATACTTTTATATCTTTTTTATATTTTTGTGTGTCGACTTCGAAAAATTAGTTTCAAAAGACCTGGCGATCCTTTATACTTCACATTATGAATAATTATATTATCTTCCGATTTATTCTGATTTTCTGGCAAGCATATTTGAAAAACAAAATAGTGTTCAATCTTGGCAAGTTTTCTATGTTATTGTCAAACACAATAAATCTCAGCAGATGCTAAAAAACTGCGACATGTCGGGCTGTACAGGGTGTTTCGTATAAAACAGAACACCTAAATATCTCCCCTCTACCTCTGAAAATACAAAAAATGTTTCTAACGTAATCTAAACGGTTTCAAAAGACGAATCAGATGAAAGAATGATTTCTTATAAATTGTAATTTATTAATCGTTTTTTCAAGGTCACTCGTGTTTTTTTTTACATATATATACACATTTTTGCAAGTTTTGTTCCAACATTGCACCGGTATCAATTTTACAAGCCTTTAGAGCTAAGTATTTTTTTTCGTACAGCTACGCTCGTCTTGGTAATCTCCTTTGTTAACACTTCTTTCTTCCTGCTCTCCCTTCTTTCTTCAATGGATGTTTGCTCCATGTTGAATTAGAAACGATAGAGACATATTCAATACAGTTCGATGGTCGTTCGATACCCGTTCGATACCCCGTTCGATGCCGTTCGATACCCGTTCGATGCCGTTCGATACTCGTTCGATGCCGTTCGATACCCGTTCAATACCCGTTCAATACCCGTTCAACACCCGTTCGATACCGTTGAACACCCATTCGATACCCCGTTCGATGCCGTTCGATGCCGTTCGATACTCGTTCGATGGCCGTTCGATACCCCGCAGTTTTTTAGCATCTGCTGAGATTTATTGTGTTTGACAATAACATAGAAAACTTGCCAAGATTGAACACCATTTTGTTTTTCAAATATGCTTGCCAGAAAATCAGAATAAATCGGAAGATAATATAATTATTGATAATGTGAAGTATAAAGGATCGCCAGGTCTTTTGAAACTAATTTTTCGAAGTCGACACACAAAAATATAAAAAAGATATAAAAGTATACTGCTGACCACAGAATAAACATATAATTGCACCTCTACTTGAAATGCGACAACGCGGTGGAAGAGTCTTGCCCCAACCACTGTTGTCAAATACATTACCAGAGTAAATGACGGTTACCGATAATGTGATTGATTACGTACATTGGGATGACACAAACGAGCTAGTGGATAGAATACGATTGTTGTCGTCACCGCGAGCTGCTGGACATACAGGTCATGATAATGGAATCGTCTCAATCATATGGGGAGCTCCGAGAAGCAGGTTTGACTATAAATTAAAGACTGTTTCGATCATCTCCGTCAATACCTTTTACGATGTCAATCTACGAGTTCGATGTTACGTTACGAAACGAGTCAAATAAGTATGCTGCAACATGCAAGAATTATGTGCGACGAAGAACGCTTTGCCTCGATGGTGACACTTTCGATGCGAGAAACCGAAAGATAAGACGTTTAACATACGCGACCAATGATGAGGATGCCGTAAATAAGGTGTACTTAGACAAGGAAAGGGTGCATATTCCAAAAACAATAAATCAGTTACAGAAAGACATTTTGAAGATGTGCATGGAAACACGTGGAGCAATTTTAGAAATGTCTAATGAAATGAGAGATGCAATACGGTGAATCGAAACTAGTATGAAAGACATCGCTAAAAACAAAAACAAATATTTGACAAATCGTCACGAGGCAGATCGGGTTTTAGCTGATTAGGCACGTCAGCGCATAACTGCAAAGGACGCTACATTTGGCGAGAAGGCAACTGCGGCAGCTGTTTGGGCTGCGATGTAAACTAAGACGAAGCTCGGAATGGGGCTCAAGAAAAAAAGAGCAATGACAATAGTGGTAAGAAGAAGAGGAGGCGAGCTCTACCGATAGCATTGCGAGGCGCTTTCCTCCCGTTCCTCTTACCTGCGTTGTCAGCTATTGGGGCGCTGACCGGTGGTGCTGGCGTAGCGAAGGCTGTGAACGATGCCAAGGCTGCGCGAAAACAGCTGGGGCAAATGCAACGTCATAATCGCGCTATGGAAAGTCGCGGACTTTATCTCACACCCTACAAGAAGGGTACCGGCTTAAGAAAGGAAAGTTGGATCCTTATTCAAAGTTAAGTGGCGAATTGCTCATGTTAGCATGGAAGAAGTAACCAAACTGTCGTTACTACACATTCGAGAGAGAGGACAATTGATACCTATCAGTTTTCGTTCTAGGTCATTGACGTTGTTGTCTTACTTTTCCTGCCGGTTTTATATTTCGTGTAATTACGCGAAATATTGTTTCTACAATGGTGAGAATAGTCACGCGTTATAATCGGCTTTTCGATGTTGTTGCATAAAATATCTCGTTATTGGTAGTACAGAAATAGGGTAGATGAGTCATAATGTTTTTATTATTTTTCAACGGCGAAACAATGTACAAATGTCTTAGTAAAGAAGTCATGATCTTTCAGCTATTCGATCGGCTCTAGTTCGGTGTAAAAAGGTCCGCACACTTCCATACCGCGCGGCTGTGCCGCGACTGTGCTACGATCGACTCCTATTGACACATTACCACAATTCAGGCCGCAAATGTACGGACAGTGTTTCGACCAGGTGCGATGCGCGGTCATGGGATCGTCGTTCTCTTCCCATCGATGCATCTCTATGCCGCATTCGAAACATTCGACAAGATCCTCGTAGTCCAAATAGTAGAATTCTGCGGCCGCGAGTTCCTCAGGTTTTATGTATGGAACATGCCAGTTACGAAAGCTTCGTAGTCTGTCCCGCTCGAAACGATAATCAAAAGTGGCGATGTGGTTGGAAACTATCTCTGTCACCGGTGAATTTTCCGACATTTTTTGCTGAAAAATTAGTACGAATTAGTAAAAAAAATCATGAATAAAGTGTGTTTTGAACAAACTATTCGATACGTTACCTGTTATTTTGCGTATAGTGGTTATCCCTCCAAAATGGTTAACACTCAGCTGTTGGAAAATTATAAATTATTAGAAAACCAATCGTCGACAAAGTGTTTGATACGTTACCTGTTATTTTCATTGTAATTGTTTAACCATGCTCGAAATGTTTTCACTTCGCTTAGACAACAATGGTATGGTTTACCGAACGACGGTTTTGAACAATGAAGCCGGCATGGTATGTGATCAATTTGATACATGGGATCTTGTATCAATACGTCATATTTTGGGCAATTAAAAATTTCTAAATTTATACATCGTACTCTCGAAACACCCCCCTTTATACGATACGACAGGATCCGTGTAATCGCGAACAAAATTATGAATAATACCAATGAGGTCATCCTGTCGGTATGTTTCATAGCCGAAATCTTTAAATGGGATTCCATGTATAAACTTGCTGACGTACCATGCCGACTTTCTGTCGGCAGTGGATAGATTATGAAATTTTGCTCCTATACGAAATTCCGCCAATTGGTAAGAACCATTGCCGACATTTATAATCGCCAATTCTTTACATAAAAATTTTTTTTCACAATAAACCTGTCCATATCTATAATGTGGGTGATTTGAGCCATCTAAATAAATAAGAAAAAAATCTAAAAATAAACCCGGATGATGTGAACCATTTAAGTAAAATTTTATTATACTTACTGCTATAGTGTGAAGAAGCGAAAACTGAAGATCGATGCACTTTGCATGTAATACGTCTGCAATATAATTTCACTGGCGGCTGTGCAGAGCATTTTATAAAAAGTCTCACACCCCCACTCTTAACTTAATCAATTATAATATAACGTTGTAACTTCGCGACTGTGATATGAAACCACGCATCTCATATCTACTACTACCTTAACACGTGGAAAGATCTGCTACGCAAGAGAGACGACATTCTGCAGAACTTTACGGTGCGAAAATTGTTTGATTTGAAATATTGTATCGATCACATGTACTGTTGGCTGTTTGAGAACCTATATCTCACACAATCTAAATGTGGCAAATAATACAAGATGTAAATAATGGTGAATATACAAAGACAACTGCGGAACATTGAGAGTTTGAGCGTAATTCGTTAATTGCCGCGGAATTGTTAGCTTTAGGTTTAGATGTTATGCTAATAAAATAAAAGATGATTAAAAAAATAATAGCTCTTTCATCTCATACTCCTTGTCCTCTCGCTTGCTATATCAGCACTTTAAAAACTAGCAGGGCTCCTGACTTTTTCAATCATTGTTGGTTACATCATCCGTATTAAAATATCAACGATTTATCCGGAATGGAGGATAATGCGCGCGGGTGCATGTATTGGGATGAGGAAATCATGAAGATTTTGAACGCAATTCATTAATAGACACCGAATTGTTAGCTTTAGGCTTAGATGTAATGCTGATAAAATAAAAGGTGATTAAAAATAATAATAGCTCTTTCATCTCCTTGTCCCACCTTCCAAAGAAATTTATTTAGTCACTCTCTCTCCCTAATCGGTGTTTAATTCGCACGTTCCCAAGGTAAAGGAATTTGCTGCGTTAGGGCTTTTCAGAGATAGAAGCGCCCGAGTTTAGCGATTATATACGCGCTCGAGTATATAAAGTTCGGATTGTGTCAACGACGATTCATTTCTGTTGGAGCGAATTCAAAAAATGTATTGTCAAGATAAAATGGCTGAAATACCGACATTATACAAACTTGCTACGGATATTATACGCACACATCTACATCTTTGGGAAGTACAAAAATTACCAACTTTCATATTAGAAGATATTTTAGATGACTTTTGGATTTGTACAGAATGTATGAAACCCACCACGCAATCGCACACACAGTAAGTTCTCTGGCAACATACTGTAAAAAATATCCGCTAAAATACAATATCTTTAATACTTTTGGTTTTTTTCTTATCAAAGCTGATAATCCGGACAAAGGAGCGCGCTGGTGCATGACTGATGATTTTGCAAAAGCAATTGTGGAACACGAAGATTTTGAACGCAATTCATTAATAGACACCGATTTGTTAGCTTTAGGCTTAGATGTAATGCTGATAAAATAAAAGGTGATTAAAAATAATAATAGCTCTTTCATCTCCTTGTCCCACCTTAGTCACTCTCTCTCTCCCTAATCGGTGTTCATTCGCACAGGAATTTGCTGACTTTTCAGAGACACGGGCGTCCAGCCTACCGTGGTCGATTCCTGTTCGTTCCAGTTCGTACCTACGGGGTATCATATTTCATAAAAAATATTTACCTAAACAGTACTCTCTCACTCTCTACCTAATTAAAGTAGTTTTGCCTAAATAATACTCTCTCTCTCTACCTAATTAAAAAATATTCTCTCTCCTTAAGAGTGCTAGGTCAGCACTTTTCAAGACCAGTTCGAAGGGGTATCATATTTCATAAAAATATTGCCTAAATACTACTCTCTCTCTCTCTCTCACTCTCTCTCACTCTCTCTCACTCTCTCTCACTCTCTCTCACTCTCTCTCCCCCTCTCTCACTCTCTCTCCCCCTCTCTTACTCTCTCTCCCCCTCTCTCACTCTCTCTCTCACTCTCCCGCTCTCGCTCTCTCTCACTCTCTCTCACTCTCTCTCCCCCTCTCTCACTCTCTTTCACTCTCCCGCTCTCTCTCTCTCGCTCTCGCTCTCTCTCACTCTCTCTCCCCCTCTCTCACTCTCTCTCCCCCTCTCTCACTTTCTCTCCCCCTCTCTCCCCCTCTCTCACTCTCTCTCCCCCTCTCTGCCCCTCTCGCACTCTCTCGATTCCGATCCATTCATTGTTGTTTGTTTCACGGAAAATAAGTTCCTCGCGCTGTTTATTGGAATAATATTTCAACTACCTGCGATCGAAACCGTTCGAACGATTCGAGTGTTGCCGCCGCGTTAATTGCGGTTGTGCCTGAGAGTTGTCGATGGTCGCATTGAGGGTCGTTCCAGCGGTTTCGGTCGCGGGTGGTTGAGGTATTGTTCCAATAAATAGCGCGGACAATAAATTCCTCGCGCTATTTATTGGAATAATATTTCAACTGCCTGCGATCGAAACCGTTCGAACGATTTTCAATGCGACCATCGATGGTTCTCTGGCACAAGCGTGATTGACGCGGCAGCAGCCAATTCCCACCACGCCTCCCCCCTTCCAGAGCCGTCGTGCTATTACGGGTATATTAACGAGGAACTCCTACCGGCTCTGCCGGGTTAGGCTCCGCCGGGTTAGGTCTGGGTTAGGTCTTCGTCCTTTATGGGGACTGAGGGTATAGGGGAAGACCATTTGTGACTCTGATCCAGTGGTAGGTTAACCCACATTGGTGGGGTCCTATACCTAAAATTCCTCTCTCTCCACCTCCTCGTGGTGGTTCCTGGGTCACACTACGGTGTGTGAAGACGGAGAGAGGGGTCCATCCGCGGGAAGTAGCCCCAACGACGGTATGAGGCTGTACTGGGTAGGTTCAACCATGCCAGGGAGGCTCATACTTACGGGGTGAAAACCGCGGGCAGGACCCATGACGTGTGATTGGCTGACCGTGCGCGAGGAACGAATACCTGTATAAAAATCCCAACCCTCAAGCATCAGGGTTCTCCCGTGAGGATGGTCATGGGGGTGGCCGGGGATAACCGGTGGGCAGGAGATGTCCCCCCGAATGGGGACGGCGTCCCAGGAGGGTATGAGCCCCTGCAGGCCTCGTCGACTCTCCTATCCCGAAACAGAGAGAACGAAAAGGTATGTAAAGACGCGGTGACTAATACCGCGAAATTACAGCCGAAACAAAAAGAGAAGAAGGTCAATGCCGGTCAGAACCAGGAGAAACCAAAGCACCCTAAACCCTTGGGGAAAGGAGACAAGAAGACTCCCAAAACCAAGGAGAAGAAAGTCTCGGAGAAGAAGATAGAAGAGGAGAGAGAAGAAGAGGAAGAAGAGGAAGAAGAGGAAGAAGATTGGAAAAAAGTGGATGACATAAAGAAGAAGAAACGAGAACGAGCACAGAAGAAGAAGAGGGAAAAAGAAGAGGAAGAAAAGAAGGGGATAGAGGCCAAAAAAGCCGAATTAGCGGCAAAGAAAAGGATGAGGCCTCCCCCCCCCCCCCTCCGAGAAACGACGCGGTTATTATTAAGGCGACTTCTAACAAATCTTTTGCAGATCTGTTCAAGGGCCTTAAAAAGGGCGCAGCCGGAAAACTCTCTGACATACAGACGGTCAGAAAGTCGAGAGGAGGAGACCTTGTAATTGAACTGGATAAAAAAGCGGACTCCAGCTCGTTCGAGAATATTGTAAGGGTCACGCTCGGTAGCAACCATTCAGTGAGACGAATGACGCCGAGGGAAACCTTTCAGATTAAAGGTCTGGATCCCTCGATCGGGAAAGAGGAACTCGCTGCGGAGATTGCCACCCTAATAGAAGACAACCAGTCTGACGTGGTTGTAAAAACCACGAGGTGGTTTTTAATTGCTACGGAGGAACAAAGACAGCGATAATTTCTGTCCCGGTTACGGCGGCGCAGAAATTGCAAGAGGAACAAGAGGTGAGAATTGGCTATGCTATTTGTAGAATTCAAAGAACGTATAACCTTGTAAGATGTTTTAAATGTCACGAGTACGGGCACATGACGTACTCGTGCAAAGAAAAGATATAGGGTAAGGAAATCTACAGGAGGTGCGGCGTTACAGGCCACTCTATAGATGGCTGCAATGCAGTGAGGTCCTGCATCCTATGCACACGGATGGGGGTGTCGGCGGCAAAGGCGGAGCACGTTGCAGGGGCAGCAAACTGCCACCAATACGTGAAATATATCAAGACCCTTAGGGAGGCGGAAAAGAAATAAATTCACTGTACGTTTATTACAGATAAACTTGAACCACTGCAGGTTGGCGCATAAACTTCTGACCGAATCTGCACTGGACTTGACTGCGGACGTTATCCTCGTGGCTGAACCCCTATACAACCCTGGAAGCTGGGTATATAGCAGGAAAGAGCCAGCGGCAATCTGGGTCACCGGTAATAACGGAATTATATAACGGATTATAAGTTGTTATATCTCCCCCAATATTTCAGCGGGCGAATTCTCGGTGAGGCTGGACAAGATACAACAAACGATAAGGAATGAGAAGAACCGAGGCAACCAAATTATTATTGGAGGAGACTTCAACGCAAAATCTCCCGCCTGGGGGTCCGATCGTTAAGATATTAAGGGTACGTAACTGCTATATACCCTTAATACAATTGTAATACATCCTGTTGCCACAGTCGGAGACCCAACATTTATAAAAGGCTACGCGAAATCTAATATCGATTTTATTGCCATGAGTAAAAAGGTGCTGGACGAAGGAACGGCGACATCGGAAGTCCTCGAAGCGGAAACGGCCTTGGATCATAGATACGTGCTGACAAAATTAGAAACGACCTCGGACATGAGGAGAAGGAAGTCACCTTGGAAAAAGTGGAAGATCACGGGAGCCAGCTTCGAGGACGCGGCCCGCCTCTTCGCCAGCACCCTCGCCGCCAAAGGAATCGTAAACAGAGAGGTTCAATACGATAAAGCCGAGGAAGAGGAATTCATCGCCGCTCTGAAGGAGACTTGTGACAAGGCATTTGAAGCTGCGACGGAACAGGAACAGAAGAAGCCAAACAACCCCTGGTGGAACAACGATCTGGAAACCCTGAGGCGTAGGACCCAGAGGTTAAGAAGAAGTCTTCAAGTTGCCAGAAGAAGAAGTAACGAAGACGTAACCATTATCTTGTAGGAGCTTTACAAGGGGGCGAAAAGAACTCTTGTAAAGGAAATCTCAAAGGCCAAGCAAGATAAATATGAGGAACTTCTAGCCGGATTAGAGAAAGACCCATGGGGAAAGCCGTACAAGGTTGTCTTGAGAAAGCTGAAGGCATCCCCACCAATCACGGATTTGTCAAGAGATCTTATGGATAAGGTGATGGTTGGGCTCTTCCCAAGAAAGGAAGCAGCCAACAACACAGGAGCAGAAAGGATCTCGCAACCCACTCTTTGCGAAGAGGAATATCGAAGTTTGCAAAGAGTCACCAGAGAAGAAATCCTGACAGCAGCAGAGAATCTGAAAACGGGGAAAGTGGTTGGATTAGATGGGATCCCGTCAGAAGTAGTTAAATACCTGGCTAAAGAAAAGCCTGCGGAGTTTGCCGCACTGATGACGGGAATCCTGGCGAGAGGGATAATTCCTGACAATTGGAGAAAAGCAAGGGTAATCTTGCTTCCAAGAGCAGGAAAAGATCCGGCCACGCCTGCTGCCTATAGACCGATCTGCATTGTCGATGCGATCGCGAAGCTGTTCGAGTACATAATCCAGAAAAGGCTGACCAACGCACTTGGAAAGGAACCCTTCAGCCGAGCCCAGTATGGCTTCACTGAAAGAAAATCCACAGTGCACGCCATGGATTATATTAAGCAAAAGATAGAAGATGCAACGACTCGACAGCATTACGCTGTCATAATTGCATTGGATGTCAAAAATGCATTCAATACTATAGATTGACAAGCGATATGCGAACATCTACAAAGAAGAGGACTGGAACCCTACATGAAGAAGATTCTAAAATACTACTTCAAGAATAGGAAAATTATCTACCTGCAAGAAGGAGAAATAACAGAATTCGACATGCAGATGGGAGTTCCGCAGGGCTCGGTACTTGGACCGACACTATGGAACCTGGTGTATGACGCAATATTGGAAACAGAAAACCCAAGGTGGTGCGACAAAAGAGCATTCGCGGATGATCTCATCCTCTTCGTAGATGACACGAACCTGGCAGGATTAAATGCCAAGGCAAATAAAATGTCCTGCGAAGTGCAAGAATGGATGAGATCCGTGGGACTAGAGATCTCTGAGGCCAAAACGGAGATAATGATGGCAAATAAGAAAAGTCTCCCAGAAGACTTTTCCTTTGACATCGCCGACTCAACTATAAAACCAGTGAGCACCTTAAAGTATTTAGGCGTGGCCTTCGAAGAGAGGAGGAAATTCGAAACCCACCTGAAGAATGCAACGAACAAAGCAATAAAAGTAATGGCAGCTTTAAGCAGAATTAACACAAATCTGGGAAAAGCTTCGCAAAAAGTGAGGTAATTATACTACCTTACGGCGGAATCCGTAGTTTTATACGGAGCGCCAATCTGGACGGAAGCCGTGAGGTACAACGAGAATAGAAGACTTCTGAGAAACACGCAGAGGATAGGCCTGTCGAGGGTGGTCGCCTCATACCAGTCCGTGCCGGTAGAAACCCTCTTCCTGTTAGCGGGGATCACTCCTTGGAGTATTAAAATCGAAGAAAGAAAGTTAATTGTCAAATGGGAAAATAAAATCTTCGACTTCAGACATACTTATACAAGGACTAATCCGGAAAGAGCCACCACGAGGGGGAGAAGAATTGGAACTTACAACGAGGAAGAGTTTTTAACGGAAAGAGACGAAGAGGATAGAGAAGAAGAAGAAAATATCTTGAAAAGAATAATGAAGAAAGCCAAGGAGCTGAGTGCTAAGAAGTGGCAGAGATGCTGGGATGAAGCCTTTGTGGGCAGATGGACCCATAGGCTCATCCCCGACATCCAGATATGGATGGATCGTAAGCATGGCTCCTTGGATTTCCATCTAACACAATGGATAACATTACATGGAGTGTTCAACACTTTTTGGAAAAGAATTGGAAAAGCCTCTTCGGATAACTGTTGGTATGATCATGGGGTTGTCGACACCCCGGAGCATACCATCATTTTTTGTTCCAGGTTGCAGACAGAGAGGGCGGATTTATTCCGAGCAATCGGAATAGATCCAAACTTTCCATCTTCGGAAGTCCTGTTAGACGCCATGCTGATCGACGAGGAAACATGGTACCTTGGAAGAGACTTCGTCACGAAGATCCTTAAGGAAAAGGAACAAGAGGAGAGGGAATGAGAAAGAAGAGGAGAGGACTCTGCAAGATCTGCAGAAATAGAAGTCGACCTTGAATCGGGCGACCCGGACAGAATCGTTGGACTCTGACTATACTTTATTTTACGTTACGTTACATTAATTTACAGTATTCTTTTCTTCCTTATTATTTTACGTTATTTATTTTACTCTATCTTATGTAACTTCATTTTGATTTACCTTATCTTTAGTATATTTTTATTTTATTTTATTTATTTTTTTTTACGTATTTCTATTATTATTTATCCTATTCTATTTTATTATATTAACTTATCGTATCCCTTTTTCCTAGTCTTTTTAGTTAATTATTTATTCTTTTATTTTTTGTTTTTGCTTAAAAGAGGAAAAAGAAACGAACGAGGCAACGCAAGGAAACAAGAATACACATATATTTATATACCTGTTCTGTTTACACGTGTTTGAACAGATTCCTGGAAACGACGAAGACCGAGGACTGCCAAGCGGAGAAGGGGGAAGCGGAAGAATTTTGGAATCCGGAGGAGGCCGCGGAGGACCTGCGGTTGTCCAGGGTACCGTGGGAGACCCGAGAAGATGCAGAAATGCGGGGCCGGGCTACCACGGAAGAGTGGACATCGGCAGGGACAACGCGGGACATATCGGAGGAAAAAGTTATATCCGAGTCCCCGGAGCAAGGATGCTGTGACGGCAGCAGCTGGAACAAATTACAGCTGGACAGAAGGCATCCTCGGCGGCTATAACAACCCGAAATCAGCCCGCCGGATTATTATCTCTCGACGAGGGACGACGACCCGAAGAGAAAACCCTTCTTCTTCTTCAGAGGTCCATCTCCTGGTCGTCAAGCGTTACCAGGAATCACAAGATAAGCCGATCACGATTAAGAATAAAAACTTTTATATTATCTTATATAACGATCAGGTAGAATAATAATTAACGCAGGTATATAAGAAAATATACGGTAGGATTAGAAAAAAATTAATAATCACGGTTAGGAATATTAGAGTTAGATAATTTATTATATCTCAAATTAATCCGAACGGTACACGTAAAGAAAATTAAACTATTAGATCTAGACGGACGGGAAACGTTTTCCCAAATAGCCGACAACCCGGTGTACAGATCGCGACTAAAATGGCCGCCACAAACCTGTGAATCGTAAGTGCATTTTGACTAATTTTGACGCGAGGAAAACACGGATCGAACTCATATTGTAAACGGGATGTTTTTCTAATACAGGAAGTAGATAAAGGGAAAAAATTTATAGAATTTCCCTCTGGCTTAGGATATATTTTTCGGGTGAAAAAATTATAAAAAATTTTTATAGGAATAAACTGAAAAGGAGAAGAGAAAACATTTTTATATTTATATAAAAGTGAATATTTTTGAAACTTTCAGAGATTTCGGTAATTCTGTTCGAGAGGATATATGAGCGCATGCGCGCTCGAAACTCTCGAACAGAAATAGTAAGAGAAAGATATACGGCGTGTGGGATTGTACGACAAGGAGAGAAATACATTCTATTTTTCTCGTCCAACGCAACGACTATGAGACGACAAGCATGGGCATGATCGTGCAGGCGGACAAGCGATTTTTTCCAAGATTTCTTGAATACGTAGGAAATCTCGACAATCTGCAGGCATTGTGACACATGTTAGTTGGATCGGTGGGCTGCGAAAAACAATCCATACACGCTGAAATCATGTTAATACGCTTGTATTTGCATTACAGATAAAGTACCTGTACGTATGACTAATTGTTTCAATCCAGTAAATTTTCTAAGAATAACAAAATTAACTTTTGTAACTAAAATACTTCTTGTAAGTGGGAAGACAGGTCCGTGGAGGGAGATCAGTACTTTTCGCGTAATAATCATATTAGAATGTGATTTTAATTAACAGGTTTTTCTTTTCGCCTGGACACAGGACAGCTGGTACAAACAGCCACCCCCTTCGTCACCCGGCCGCATGATTGTAACCACCCTTGTCGTTCTCGGGCCCGTTTTCAGAGTCATCTCTCCCACGCTTACTTACAGGAGTAGGGAGAAAATTGGAAAAGGGAAGGGAGGACCAAGGCTTTAAGGGCGACAACTCTCGGCCCTCCGAGCCACAATTGCATCACAGTTTAGATAGATTCCAGTCAGACAGCGGTCACACTTTCGTTAGACTCCGATAGACTCGTTCCTGCGTACAGTTTCATTTTCGACACCACCGCGCCTGTTAACAACTCGTTATTATACTTTTAATAAATTGTTGTTGTTTTTAACTTGTGTGGTTTTAGTCCTTCACGTACGTGAAGGTGGTCCTTCGAGATAGTGTATAGTACATAAACTTAGTCGGCACACCACGTGCAAATTCATCAAAGCCCGAATGATTGCATAATCGACCACGGGCCAAAACAATATACATACATTGAACGGAGACAGGCAGACAAGAGAGAGACAGCGCCGCGTAGCGGATCACCTGACTCACGCGACGTTTGTCTCAGCCTGTCGGTTCTCTGTCACTTGCTCACGAAACATGCTTACGAGGCGTGCTAGTGGACACTCGCTTACGAGTCTTCCCACCTATCACTTGCTCTCGAGTCGTGCTAACGAATACTTGCTTCAAGTTTTCTTAGCGAGCAACTGCTTTTGGCAATTGCTAACGACCAGTCGAACGGAACTGTTCTCGCTTTCAAGCCCGTTCCGCTTTATCCATAAGAGTCGACAAGAGAAGATGTTATTGGCGCAAGGTTCGATCTTTTTGAAATTCAACAGCAAATTTGCAATTTAATTAATACCCAACGTTTCGATCCAGGTGTGGATCATTATCAAGGGAATATTGCGTCTGAAATTTCCCTTGTTTCCTGCTATGCCCGTCGCAACTATCTAACTAAAAATAGAACTATTCGCTCTGAACTAAACATTCTTCAATCATACTTCGCTACAAATATCAGTATTTACATATATGTATATAAGATTCTATCAGATCTTACAGGAAATTTCGTTCAGAAATAAGCCACCGTTCGTTGCCCTGTCAAAAGAGGTTAATTTTATTGTAACAAAGCTATTCACAATATATTTACATTATTTACATACTTAAACTTAGTCTCAATCACCTGTCAAAAGAGAAACGACATTTATGTTCTTTCCAAAAGTCAATTTCCTATTACCACTTCTTTTAATGCTTCCTTATATTAATCTCTTTGGTATTCTTTCTGCACACGTGGTCACCTTCTCTATCATACCGATCTTACTGAACCCGGCGGCGTCATGCCGTCAAATTCAAATTAAAGCGATATATTTTCTTTACATCTCCCCTCCCCCCCTTGGGAAAGAATGTTCATTACATGGTTCCCCAAAATCACAGAGTCCTCATCGTTCTTATCTTCTCTAATGCCAGATATCGGGACTATCTTCGTGATATGGAAGAAATTCGATTCCGTCTTCCTATTTCCCGTGTCAATCCTATATATCGAATCTGACATCTTCTCTGTAATTTTGTATGGTCCCACCATCAACTCGTCCAATTTCTTTCTATTCAACCTATTACCATTGTCCACGTATACCCTGTCTCCTACCTTAAATTTCCAATCTTTTCGACATTTGTCGAATAGCTTCTTATTGTAGTCATGTGATTTTCTTGTATTCTTTAATGCCATCTCTCTATCTTTCTTTAAATCATCCTCTGTTTTTCTCTGTCTTAATTCTTTTGGTACTATGCTGACATCCATGCCCTCTAATAAGTATTTTGGTGCAAAACCCGTCACTGTATGTTCCGTTTCATTATGTTTCTCCACACATTTGTGAGCTATCGTTGTCCAAGCTGTCTTCTTTTCACTTTCATTTACTCCACATCGAATCTTATTTACTATTGTTTGATTTGCTCTTTCATGCAATCCATTCGAGAAAGGTGCATCTACTGCAGTAAAAACTATAGGTACATTCTTCTCTTCTAAAAATCTTTTAAATTCTTTCGAATTTATCCCTGGATACTGATCTGATAATATCATTCCCACCTCATTATTCTCTATAACTTTTTCCATTAATTTTATAAAGTCTTTAGAGCTCTGAGTTTTCGACGTTAGAATGTACGCGTATCTTGAAAAATGATCTATTAATAGATGTAAGTATTTCTTTGTTGACCTTGCTCCTCCAAAACCTCCGATTGTGTCTATTGACATGATCTCAAACGGCTTCGTAGCTGGACCAAGATGTGCCATCAAACCAAATTTTTCTCTTCCTCTTGATTTATTTTTCTTACAGATCTCACAGTTTTTACAGATCTTTTTCATATTGACTGTTAAGTTCTTCGCTGTGTAAAATGGTCCTATTTTCTGTTTAATTTGTTGTATCCCTATGTGACACATACTTTTGTGTACCATTTCTATAAAATCTAAGCTGAATTTTTCTGATAAGATTATTTTTTCTCTTTTTTTTACTTTTTTGTAGTATACATTATGTTTCATCAGCAGTTTGTTTTTTCTTCTCTGTATTTCCTCATTATTTTCTTGGTCTCTTAAAACGTTCTCTAATGTTATCAGATTTACAACTTTTAATTGTTCATCTTTATTTTCTTGGGATCCTAGTACTGGATTCCTACTTAAACAATCTGCTTCTAAATTTGTTTTACCTGTCTCATATTTTATCTTAATGTCATACTGCGATAAATAGTATGTTAGGTCCCCCAATTCCTCGTCTGTTCTAAATTTTACATTTAAGTTTTCTAACGATTTGTGGTCCGTGATTACCGTAAATGGTTTTCCCACATGCCAATATTGCCAGTACTGTACCACTTCCTTTATAGCTAGGCATTCAAGATATATTGCTTTTTTTTCTTCTGTCCTTCATTCAATTTCTTTGAAAAATATGCTACGGGTTTTTCTACTCCATCTTGTTGTATTTGTTTCAATACTGCTCCAATTCCTACTATACTTGCATCCCTATAAATTTTTATCGGTAGATCTTTATTAAATATTTCTAGTATTGGTTTTGAGCATAATAGTTCTTTTATTTTCTTAAATGCCTTTTCACATTCCTTTGACCAAATAAATGGTTTGTCCTTTCTCAATAATTCATGTAGTGGTTCCAGTATCGCAGCGCTTTGGTATGTATTAATGATAAAAGTTTATTTTTCCTAACAGTTGTCTAATATTCCTTTGTGTTTTAGGCGTTGGAAAGTTTTTTATTGAAACCAAATTATCCTTTATTGGACTCAATGTATTATTGTGTAGTATGGGTCCCAAATATTTAACAGAGTCTGATGCAAATATGCACTTCTTATAATTCAATTTGAAGCCTTCTTTTAACAATGCTTCAAATATTTCGGTTAAATGATGAATGTGTTCCTTTAGGGTTTCTGAAAATATTAATATATCATCTATGTAATTGACTGTGAATTGTGTAAGTCTGTACTTCCTTAGTATGCTACTTAATATTCTTTGGAGAATCGCCGAAGAAGTCTTTAGTCCAAATGGTAACCGTTTCCATTGAAAATGTCCGTCCTGTGTGACAAATGCTGTTTTATTTTTATCTTCTTCTCGTAACCGTATTGTCCAAAATGCTGAATTTATGTCTAATGTTGAGTAAAATTTGCATCCTCTTGTGCCTATCATTAAATCATCCATGTGTGGAAAGGGTTGTGCCTGATGAACGACGTTTTTGTTTAAGTCTCTGTGATCACAGCATAACCTGGACTTTCTATTTTCTTCCTTTTTATATGCCAGTGTTACTGGCGCTGCGAAGGGACTGTATGACTCTTCAATCAAGTCTTTTTGTAATAATTTAGAAACTTGTTCCTCTATTTCATTTCTATCTTGTACGGTACATCTGTATGGTCTTTTGCTACAATATCTGTCATCTACTAGGTCGATTCGAGCTTCGTAATCCTTTACCATACCCACATCGTATTTGTCTATAGCAAAGATTATCTTGTATCTATTAAGTAATCTCCTTACCTCAGTCTTCTCATCACTTCCTAAATGACTGATTTTTTCTCCAAAATCTTTCGCACCCTCATGCCTTTATTCTACATCTTCTTCTTCTCTTATTGTCTTGTTCACAAAATTTCCCTCTTTATCTTCCAAGTCTGGTGCTTTCTGTGAGATCCTTAAATTTTCATCTTGAACTAGTCTGAATTGTTTTATCATATCTAGACTAATTAACATATCATACTTGAATTCTTCGTTATTAATTATGTATACCTCTACTTCTTGTTCTATCTCAAATATTTTTATTTTTATTTTTGTCAAACCGTCTGTTTTTCTGACAATATTTATCGTGATTAAATTCGCATCGTTGTTGTTACTCATTTTATTTTCTTTCAGTTTTAATAGTTTGGAATTAATCAAAGAAACATTGGAGCCTGAATCATAAATTCCATATGTCTCTAAATTTCCATTTAATAATAGCTTGACATAGATTAATGGTGTCCCTCTTCGTTTTTTTGCGCTGTATTCATCAATTCTACTTCTATTACTGTTTGATCATGAGTTTAATGTCATTCGCCTCTGTATCTTTATTATCTGTTCTAAACCAGCAAGATGTCTCTAAATGATAGCGTCCCTTCTTCCCTAATTTCTCACATATCTTGCATGGTTTCTTCTGCGGTTTTCCTTCCCACTTATTTTTTTGAACTTGATTTGTGTACTTTTCAGAAATTTTCTTTTTCACTAAATATTCCAGGCTTCTTAATGCGTTAAATAATTCCTTAGTTTCACCTATGTCCCTTTTTTCAATTTTATTTGTGATGAAATCTGGAAGACCTGCTGCGATCAGGTTTACTAGAGTAATGTTATCTATTCTTTTATTTATGTCTAATAGCATTCTCTCTTTTTTAAAAGCATAATTTAATAATGATCCACCTAGGTATTTATACAATATCGCGTTTTTAACTGGTGACCAACTCTCATCCGCATAGGTTTCACAGAAGTTTTCTTTCCAAATATTCCATTCTGAGTCTAACGTGTACCTCAAAAGCATCGAGACATACCAGTCCAAAGCTGACCCTTCCAACACTAATCTGAAAATTTCAATCTTTTCTGTATCCTTGTTTATCATCCACCGTTTGCATTCGCTTTCAAAAGTCTCCATCCATTGTGTCACATTATTGTTCTTACTACTAAATTTTTCAATCATAATTTTTTCAGCTATTTTCTTTATGTTATGTTTATGTTGGTTATTATCTTCATTTTTCTTTGAGATTTCCTCTAAGATTTTTTTTAGTGCTTCTTCAGTAACATTTGTACTAGTTTTTGTAATTTCTTCTAACAAATAATCTTTGAACAACAGGTTTCCGTCTTCATCTGTGTAGACTTTCCTTAGTTCCTCCGTTAATGTAATCCATACCTTTCTTTTCTGATGTCTCTTTTGTAATGTTGTTTTTATTCTTTTATATTTTTCATTCTTCATAAGTTCCTCATGATATGCTAGTGATTGCATTTCTACCGGTAAACCACATACGGTCCCTTCCACTGTTGTAATTGAGGTTAAGCTCAGTATATTTGTCTCCCCATCTTTTGATGCCTGTACCGTAAACTCGAACTGTAACTTTTCCATTGTTGTTCTCTGTTGTTTAAAAATGTCGTTTTATAAGATTCTATCAGATCTTACAGGAAATTTCGTTCAGAAATAAGCCACCGTTCGTTGCTCTATCAAAAGAGGTTAATTTTATTGTAACAAAGCTATTCACAATATATTTACATTATTTACATACTTAAACTTAGTCTCAATCACCTGTCAAAAGAGAAACGACATTTATGTTCTTTCCAAAAGTCAATTTCCTTTTACCACTTCTTTTAATGCTTCCTTATATTAATCTCTTTGGTATTCTTTCTGCACACGTGGTCACCTTCTCTATCATACCGATCTTACTGAACCCGGCGGCGTCATGCCGCTAAATTCAAATTAAAGCGATATATTTTCTTTACGTGTATAATGAAAGCTTATGAGTACATGGTATTTACAAGTTTTAAGTATCATTATTAAGATACAAGTATAATGGAAATTATTTAAATATCGCGTTAGTTTGAAACGTGCTTGAATTTCGCGATTGTCACGATCTAAATTCGTTGGCGATTCCTCCGAGGTTATTTGTTCGAGAGGCCAATAACTCAAAATAATTCAAGTAAAAACGGCGTGACTTTCTGGCTACCAGCTAATTTCAGCCGATAAACACGACGATCGGTTGATCCCCGTGCAAAACGTTCAATTCAAACTCGCGACGCGAAGGTAAAGAGAGACAAAGAGAACAGCATACAAATATACGCTGAACAGAGACAGGCGGATAAGAGAGAGAGACAGCGCCGCGTAGCAGATCAGCTGAGAATCTCTCGCGACGCTTGCCGGTTCGCGTACACTTGCTCACGAGACGTGCGAGGAGTAACTCGCTCACGAATCGTGCAGGCGATCACTTGCTATTGAGGCGCGCTAGCGAAGACTTGTCACACGAGTCTTCGCAGTGGTAAAAGGTCTCCAGTCGAGCTGTTGGATACTTGTTACAAGTATTTGACGGCGAGCTTTGGCACGACTGTGCGACCTGAACTGAACTCGTTACGAGATCGTTCTCCTCGCTCAGAGAACCAAGCCCACCCAAGAGTTATTAAACTCTGGATTTACTGAATTATTGAAACAACTAATTCGTAATTCACTCTCCAGTCGAGCTGTCGGATCCTTGTTACAAGTATTTGACGGCGAGCTTTGGCACGACTGTGCGAACGGAACCGATCTCGTTTACGAGATCATTCCACACGCTGTAAGACAGCCATAAAACAATAGCGACATAAATAAATCGAGCTCTGGATTTTCCGAGTTTCGTACTCAAACAGTGCAGGTTGTAGCTTCACCGCGCACAAGTGTATTTCGGTGTGATTGACGCGAGATTTGTGTTCGTTCCCCGAATTCACTGCCCGCCGTTCAAGAGAAACTCTTTATTAACACGCTTACGTTACACGCCGCTTCTATTGTGCACAGATAGTCGATCTTGTGCGTGTAAGTGTTCAAGAGAAATTCTTGGAAGGAATCGTATTTTCCGATTCCGTACGGCCACCCGTGTAACACGGAGGACACTCTTTCCGAGTACATTTTCTCTGCCATAAGCTCTGGCATACGCTGTGACATCCCAGTGCTGCAGAAGAACGGATACTCGGATTGTGACAAGGTCGATTCATTATACGCTGAAAGCTTGAAAGTGACTCAATACGTTACAATGCTGTAAAAATCTAGGTGGAGGACGTGGTCCAACTCACCACATACACGCACAAAATTGCTATCTGCGCACAATAACAGCGGCGTATAGCGTATGTGTTGTTCAAACAGTCACGACCCCCGCACAGAATACTAACTCAGTGAGAATAGTAGAAGCGGATATGGGTGCGACTATGTCGCTTGAACTGGTCAAGTCTGCCGAGCTCGTCGTCACTCTCCCACTATGTGGAGGGTAGCTAGTCTGGGGCTTACGATTCAAGACCTGTGGTTGGACGGAACAATTCCCGCACAGAATACTAACTACGTAGGACTAGCAAAGGCGTATAGTGAATTTACCATATCACAATCCGTGAAATGGTTCTTCTACTGCTCTGGGACGACAAAACGTCACCAGGGCTTATGGCAGAGATTCTCGGAAGGAGTGTCCTCCGTGAAACACGGGTTGTTGTACGGAATCGAAATCACGATTCGTTTCAATCACTCCGAAATACACTTTGTTGTGCGGTGAAACAATAGCAACGTTAGATAGGTCTAAGTAGCTATCGCAACCATACACTGTTTATGTGGTCAAGATACGGGTAATACTGGTGCTTGAACGTGTCACTATTGCCGGTGCAACGCTGTTCGAATTTCCTGTAGCAAGCTCGGTTCGGATAGTCGTACGGCAGTGAAAAATATATACTTTTAATATAAAAACTCGGTAAATAACGGTGTTTGATAGATCTTGCACGGGCTTGTCGGCTCTAATTGTGATTTCTATCGATCGAATTTTTAATTATGTTAGAGAAGATGTTATTGGCGCAAGGTTCGATCTTTTTGAAATTCAACAGCAAATTTGCAATTTAATTAATGCCCAACGTTTCGATCCAGGTGCGGATCATTATCAAGGGAATATTGCGTCTGAAAAATTATGTTATTTTAGTACAAATACATCGGGATGTTAATATTCACCATCTTGAAGAAAACCAATAATGGAAAGACCAAAAAATTAATTTTGAAAGGTAGACTTACTTGCTGTGCACTATTTTTAATAAAGCCGGAAAAAAGAATTATTTTTAAATATAATTGAGTAAGAGTTGCGTTGGCAACGTGATTGTGATATCGTGGAGAAACGTATCTGAGCTGTTGCGGCTGCGCGTGGTGGAATTCAGGGACTTTGGTAGGATCGGATGCCCGTGGAGCGCTGAAGCGCTCTGCTCGTGGAAGGTTGATGTTGGCGTAAGAAAACACTCTTTCGAATAGAATTTATGGAAGAAAAAAAGACTTTATTGGTGAAGCTTCGAGGTCTATTCTCTAGGACTCCAGAATAATATCTGCTGATATCTGCTTCTTCGAGAAGGCTCCTCGTCCTCCTTCGGTCTTCCGCTCCCGCATCGTTTCCTTGGCCAATTGGAAAATTCGGCATCTCCAGGTGGACGTTGATTCGCTGGATGGTCTCCCTCCAAGTTGTAGCTCAACGTTGATTGGCGGTGATGGTACCGTGGAAGCGCGCGCCCGAGGGCGGTGGCGTATACGAGGGAGCCCGCCAAAACAAGGGATGTGGGGGTGTTTACGCGCGAAGATCTAGACCGCGGGGTCCCACGGTGGTACTGCGCAAGAGAGAGGTCCGAGGGAAAGTTCCAAGAGGCCCCTGACCGAGGGTATATGACTTCCTGTTCTGGCGAGTTTGGGACTATGAATTTCTAAGTGAAATATGAGAACTCCTTCGAGGAGATACGTGACTGTGCCTAAATTCCTCAATTAGTCTCGCACATCAGGATTACATCTAGGTTTTCCGTGGGAACTCTCTTGTCGTCTCTTTACTTATTCTAAGCTATTCCTGCTGCGATGAAATATACAACGAATCCGCGATTCTGCCCTAGACATTACTTTTATATTCAAATTTCCCTCTCATCGCCATTAATCAACCTATTGCGCAGTCGCGCTATCGTAACTATGTTCGCGTGGTCACGCAACAGAGCCATGTGACAGTGCAAACCTGCGAGTTAGCTGGTTATATAGGAAGGCAACGTTAACTGATTCATTGGCTGATATCGATCGTTGGAAGTTTGAAATTGAGTTGGGCGGTAAATTTGAATGGCCTAACTGAACATTTTCAATTGACCTGTCCTACATGAAACAACACTGTAGATCTTTAAGTTGAGATTTTTTTATAAAAAATGTGAATGTGATTACTGGTTCAGTAATGTCACGTAGTAGTCATGAATCTTAGGTATTTCATACCTAAGATTAACGCTTTGTTGTTTAATCATGTGAATAGTTTCCAATAATAATCTACGTTGTAGGTTAGATTCTCGGTCAATGATCTTCACATTTTCAAAATCAAAACGATGGTCAAATTCTATTGAATGTTTAGTTAAAGCAGTGTGTTGTGTAGGGGAAAGAAAAATGTTACGTTTGTGTTCAGTTATGCGTGTGTCTAAGTGTCTAGAAGTCTGTCCTATATAAATCAAGTTGCAACCTTTGCATGGTATTTCGTATACTAAGTTGCAACTTTTGGAGAACACCCCGAATCGCCGATTCCGCGATTCCGATCTTTTGCGTTGTTTACCGACCTGTCTCTCCGGTGTGGCGGCGCGTTGGTACACGACGTGCGAGGGGATTTCCACCTAGGAGAAATTCGTTGAGGCATGGCGAGAAAACTTCCAGGATCCCGATTACCAGGAATTTCTAGAGCGCGATATTCGCCTACGGAGACAGGGTCCCGACGAGCCGGTACGCGATTACCTCACGAACATGAAGGCTTTAATGCAAAAGCTGCAACCGCCGTGGCCAGAGGAAAAGAGCGCGAAACGAATTTATTGGGACGCGCGAGACGAAATACGGTTCGCGGTTTCGTTTCACGAATATTCGACTCTCGCAAAACTGGAAGCAGACCTCCGCAAGGCGGAGAGAAATTCCGTGTTCGCGAGAAACGAAGTATACCGGTCAACGGCTCTCGTCAACCGTGAGTTCGATTATGACCCGCATCTTTATCGTCAGCGGCCAAAAACGTTCGGACGAGCGGGAAAATTTTCAGCCGTGCAATACAATTCAGTAAATGCCGTCCAGATCACCAGCAATCGCGGGATCGATGACGAGCTATATCGCGCCGGCCCCTTTAGACCCCGGGGACCCCGTACCGCGCTACCGTCTACCGTGCCGCCGCGTCGTCCCGCTCCGCAGCCCGCGTGCCTAAGTCGCGACGATCCCGGCCAGCATTCAGCACGAACAGCTATTCCCCGCCGATCGATATTCTGCCCCGCCGTACCGCTCTCTCCTCGGCAAGACAAACGAGAGCAGACGACACGTGGTGGAACTGCCGAAAGCCAGGACACAGATCGCGCGAATGCCGTGATGCACCGCGCATTCACTGTTACCGCTGCGGCGCACCTAACGTCACGGTGCAGCGCTGCCGCCGATGCAACCCGGTACCGGGAAACGCGAAACCGAACCGAGCGTGGGGCCCCGACCGGTTCGATATGAAATAATCTCGGCCCGAATTTCAGAACAAACTGCGGAAAAATTTTTCGCGCCGCGACCGTCTCTTCTCGCTCTGGCCGCGAAGATTGGTAAACACGCCATGCAGGTATTAATCGATTCCGGTTCTACCGTCTCGTTCATAAGTCGTGCTGTCATCGAACGACTGAGAACGGACGTAAAAATTTTGCGTACGGAGCGACCGTGCTATTTTCTCTTGGCCACAGGCGTTGTCGATCGCGCTACCGAAGAAGCGCGTTTTAAATTACGGATTAAGGACCGCACCTGCGAAGTGTCTGCCAGAATTCTCGATAATCTCGTGAATCCGGTTTTGTTAGGAATCGACTTCATCGCGAAATTCGGTATCGTTGTCGAGTATCACCGTGCCGTATGGCACTTTGCATCGCGACCGCGCGTAGAGTTTCCTTTCGGTTCAGTTTCTCGGGGTTCTCTCTGCTGCGGTTTATAATTATTATCGGAGGACGAAAAGGAGTGGTTACGCAAATTTCTCGTACCGGCACTGAAAGACTTTGAAAATTTAAAAGGGGTGACCGATCTCACCAAACATACTATCGATCTAGGAGACAGTCGACCTATAAAACAACGGTTTTATTCGGTGTCGCCGATCGTAAGAGATGCGATTTTTAAGGAAGTGGATAAACTACTCACGGATGATATCGAACCATCCGGGAGCGAGTGGTAGGTAAAGAAACCGAACGGCTCGTAACGATTTTGTTTAGATTTTCGCAAAGTCAATAAAGTGTCGAAGATAGATGCGTACCCGCTGCCCATTATGACGAGCATTCTAGATGAATTGCGTGCCGCGAAATACATTTCCACCCTCGATCTCAGCCAAGCGTATTTCCAAATACCGCTCGACGACGCGAGTAAAGAAATCACGGCCTTTACCGTTCCGGGTAAAGGATTATTTCAATTCAAGCGTATGCTGTACGAGCTCACGGGAGCCCCGGCTACATTTCAGCGTTTGCTTGACCGCTTAATCGGGCCGGAAATGGAACCATACGCTTTCCCATATTTAGACGACATTAAATCTGCCGGTCTGATCGTTAACCCAGACAAATGCGAGTTCTGTCGAGAAGAAGTACGACACTTAGGATTTGTCGTCGGTAGGGAAGGGTTGAAAGTAGACACGAATAAAGTCGCGCCCGTCTTGTCATTTCCAGTTCCGAAGACGATAAAACAATTACGGCGATTTCTAGGGATGGCTTCGTGGTATCGAAGGTTTATTCCGGATTTCGCCATCGTCGCGGAACCCTTAAACATCTTGCTGCGGAAAGGACAGGCGTGGGAATGGAAAGACGGCCAACAAGCCGCCTTTGAAAAAGCTCGTTCGTTAATCGCGACCACTCCAACCCTTTCGTGCCCGCATTTCGACGTACCGTTCGTTCTTCAGACCGATGCGAGTACCGTAGGGCTCGGAGCCGTTTTAGTACAAGAGATCGAAGGTGTCGAAAGAGTCATCGCATTCGCTAGTCGTTCCTTAACTACCGCCGAACGAAAATATTTCGCGACCGAACTAGAATGTCTCGCTATCGTCTGGGCCGTGCAGAAATTTCGTCCGTATTTGGAGAGTTACCATTTTTCCGTAATTACCGACCATAATAGCTTGCGTTGGCTACGAACTTTAAAGAACCCGTCCAGCAGACTCGCGCGCTGGGCGTTACAGTTGTTGGAATATGATTTCGACATCTCGTATCGACAAGGCGCGTTAAATCGCGTACCGGACGCATTATCACGTATGTTCGAGGACGAGGAACCTGAACGAACCGAAGGGGAAATCGCGGCTGCCGTTCGCCTCGACTGGTACGAGGAAAAATTTCGTGTTGTAGAAGAGAGCCCGGAGAAATATCCCGACTGGTCGGTTAGAGGGGGGCAACTGCACCATCGCCGTACCGATCCGTTGATTGCGGAAGTTGTCGGTCGCGATTTCGACGAGTGGAAACTCGTCGTATCCGCCGACAAACGCGCGGAAATAATGCGAAAAGCATACGACGAAGAGCAAGTGGGCCATCTCGGCGTCGAGCAAACTTATCACCGTATTGCCACCAGATATTTCTGGCCTGGCATGTTTCGTACCGCGGTCGAATACGTGCGACGCTGCCCTACGTGCCAGTTAACGAAGGTCGAGCAGACACTCCCTTCAGGGCTCACGAGGAGACGTCGTATCGAAGCACCGTGGATGGTCGTCGCCGCAGACATTATGGGTCCGTTTCCTCCAAGTCGTGCTGGCTTCTCGTATTTGTTAGTAATTCAAGATCTATTTACGAAATGGGTGGAGTGTTGTCCTCTTCGACGAGCCACGGGTATTAAAATCTGCGAGGCCTTGGAAACGCGCGTCTTTTCGCGCTGGGGAACCCCAGAAGTACTACTAACAGACAACGGAACCGAATTCGTGAATAAGGCGATTCACGAGCTCGCGAAAACATACGGTATCGCGATAACAACCACGCCGCCGTACCATCCGCAGGCGAATCCCGTTGAACGGGTTAATAGAATTCTGAAAACGATGATTGTCGCGTACATCGGAAGAGACCATCGCGAATGGGACGAGAATTTACCGAAACTCCGTTTCGCGTACAATACCGCGTACCATTCGGTGCTCCAAGCGTCCCCGGCCTTTCTGAATTTCGGAAGAGAACCGAAACCGGGCTCGTGTCGCAAGGACGAGACGGAGGTTCCGTTAGACCTCGAAGTGGCGTCAACGGAGGAGTGGAAAGGTCGCATGGTGAACTTGTCCACCCTACGCCACTGGGTCACGGAAAATCTCGAGAAAGCGTACGAAACCCAGGCGAGTCATTACAACCTGCGTAGACGCGACGTACATTTCGAGGTAGGAGAGGCCGTATTAAGAAAAAATAGGGTTTTGTCGTCGGCCGCGAACCACGTCGCCGCGAAATTATGTCCAAGGTACAGTGTCAGCTCCGGACACCGGAGGGGAAAGAAGCCGGGAAAGCACATGTGTCGGACCTCAAGGCGTACAAACCGTAAGGGCCAATAACAACTCCGCTTATCGGATATTACCGCCCCTTGATAGATGCCGCTGAGACCGAGCCGCGACGTGCCAGCCGCATATGAGCAAATACAGCGGGACATAGAACGCATGCAGCGTCACCTGAGGACCCTGGAGGGCCTCCTCGCGCGCCCCGCCGACCCGCCGACCCGCCGGAGGCCGACCTCTTAGGACCCCTAGGGGACGGCAAGGGGAAACTTCACGAACCCCTAGAACCGACGAAGAAGGGACCTGGAGAAGATTCCGGGCAGAAGCCCACTCGGCCCGGCCCGCCCAGCAAAGCATCCGCAAGGGATCTAAGTACCGTAGCTGACCCCGACACGTGCTGGAACTGCGGCGACTATGGGCACCGCAGCAAACGCTGCCCAGAACCGCCGCAGGTCCATTGCTATCGCTGCGGCCGCTGGAATTGCACGGTCCGATCGTGCCCAAAGTGAAGACCACGCGGGCGGTAAGCGGGACCCAACCACCCGGGACCGGCCAGGGCGGCTAAAGGGTCCAGGGAGACCCAGCCGAAGGTAGAGTCTACGAGCTCCCCATAATACCCGGAGTAGAAATGTACAAAAAAAAAAAAAAAAAAAGAATTAAAATAAAGACAATTTTGTATCTCGCGTACATCAGCGTAGGTTCTTCGGAAGCAAAACCGCCCGAACCTCCTCCAACATCCCCACAGCCCCGTATATCCGGCAGGCCAAATAGAATAAGTATTTTATGATAGTGTACAAGTTGGGTGTGTGTGTGTGTTTGTCCGTTGGTGCGGGGTACCTCGTGCACCGGAAAACTTCCGAAGGCAGAAGCTCAGTTTTTTTTCTTTTGTTTCTTTTTCGAGCTAAGGATCACTGCAGTCGGCTACCGAGAGGTGGTCCGGTCCACTTTTAAGGGGGGGGGGGGAGAGTTGTGACGTTGCAGATTTTGCGACGTCACTTTTCCATTATTCTTTGCGGCCAAAACGGCATTTCGAATGGACCGAACCGAAATCTAGCGTACCGAATCGGCAGTCACGAATTTCGAGAGCGCTCCCCAAGGAATTTCCGCGATAATCACCGATCGGCGGCTAATTCAAACCGCGCGCGCCGAGTACGGCAAATTTCAGGACGTGCCCCGTGCACCACCAGCCCTCTCAGGAAACCTAAGGCGGCTCCCTTCGTGGGATCTCTCCTCGCGATTTCGCTGGCCACCCAAAACGTCCAGTGCACTGGTTAAGAAAAGGACTGTCGACACGCACGGGCCGAACAACCCGGAGGCGACTCAAGCCTAGAACGCCTCCAACATCGGACTTTCCTCCCGAGGAACTCCACCTGAAAAGCCTTGACGTCGTCTCATCCCGCAGGAAGGGGTTCCATAAGCGTGGGTGGTGTGGAAGTGCCCTAGACGGTCTTGAACGCCCCGGTCGCCACACGGCGATCGTTATGGAGAATCTGGATGTTGCTCAGGGCCAGGGGCCATCCGTGGGAAACTCACAAATTAAATATTTCGCGTGCGAGACCGACCAATTAGGTATTCCGAATAATGAGCGGGGTGGGGATCGCCGGGTAGATCGTCGTGGCCGAAATCGTGAAGGATCACTGTCGTACCACTTACCCTATCGGAAAGAATATAATAGAGAGAGTGCCAATATCGTTCCGCAAACAAAGGGAATATACCATCTCCGGAAAACGGTAAATCGACCAGTGATCCTTCCCTGTTAATTTCGTGAATGTGGTTTTGTTTTGATAATTTCACGTAAGGACGATCCGCTTCTCGCATCGTCCTCGAGTTCGTGCGGGTCGAGGCGCATCTCGCCCCGTGTTCGCTGCTCACGCCATTTGCCGGCGTTGTGAGCCTGAATTATATTTCCTCACGTAACGGAAGTTTTCCTCGGAGGAGTCGCGTCGGAAAAGTGAGTGTAATTTTCGTGGCGTTAGAATAAACCGTCCCTCGATCTCGGTCGCGTAAAATCGCGACGACGGGTATAGCGTGCTCGCGCGAGCGAGCGAGAACAAAGATCGCGTACCGTCGCACGCTCTCTCTCCGTTCCGTTCCGGGAATCGACACGACAGTCAAATGTAATTGCGCCGTTCACCTGCGTTCGCGAGTTATTGTATCGATTATATCGAGTTAAATACCGAACTACCGTATTCTCGCGATATTTAAAGAATTGACAAACCCGCGCTGCAAACGTCCACCCTTTCGCTAAACTTGTATGAAGAGCGCGGGCTCTCGAGTCGCGGCCACGTGGCCGCCAAAATTGAAACGCTTGACACCGATTAAATTAATCTCGAGACAAATCGAATTGTCATTTCTTGACCTGCGAGATCCGCTCTGCCGTAGGGGCCGTCCCCATCCTTCCTGCGTCCGAACCGCTGACCCTTCGCGAATCGCGTAACGTAGCTCGTAACTCGTTAACGAAAATTCTCGATTCACTTCTCTACGTGTAGAAAACCGTCTCGCTTCACGTGGTATCTTTCCGATACCTGGCGCCCGAACATCGGTCATCATATCGCTATCGAGTTTTCGAATCGCGTTTTGTGCCGGGAGGACCTCGTCCGTACGGCCGGCCGAGGCCCGGTCTCAGTGCCTGTAAAATTCTGGAGTTGCATCTCTTTTCGTCCGCGGAAAACGCGCCGGAAAAGAAGATACGTCACAATGTTAATGAAAGTCCTATAAAAAAATAAAGAAGTTCTGTTATTTGATTAGTAGTGGCTCACACCGATATACCCGACCCGATCCGTATCGAGTTACAATGTTACACTCCTCGGCGACCGAGGCCTCTCGAGCTCCGCTGTCCTTTTCTATTTACGTTCAACAAAAGTCAAAGAATAGTATCCCTGGCGGATAATCCCTGGGTAGACCTGTGTTGGGGATAATTATCGATAAAATACAGGTTAAAAATCGATAAATGCAGGTTTTTTATAGAAATTGAAAAAGAGAATTCATCATATGTTTTTAGAAAAAATAACTATTATGAAATAAACTTTTACAACAGTGTCAATATATTAATGTGGAAAGATAAATTAAACCAAAAATGGAATTATGCAAAAGTTAAAAAGTCCAAACAGAATTACGATTTAGAACAGACATGGCCAATTCGTAGCTCGATCGGAGGCATTCTCAAGGAATGCCCCCAATTCTCCCGCCCGAGCGTCTCGCTCCCCATGGCGGCCAAGTGCTCCGAGCACTACTCCTTGGGCGACTACATACATTGTAACGCGCGTTGCGTTCTCTGACTGCTCGGTCCTTCCTACAGTATTCGAACGCGAATCAGAAAATTATTCGAAGTCGAATAAAGATACAGATGAAAATAAAATATTTATTCAAGGCCAAAAGATAAATTTTCATTGAATAAAACATTATTCTTCATGCATTGAATAGAGATAAACTGAATTATTTTTATTTGACCCGGAACAAATAATTTTTTTATCTTCTATTCGCTATTTCAAATTTCTAATTCTATAAAAACTTGTCTATCTCTGCTCTTACAATAATATTATATTTGTCAGCGATTCAAATTTCTACGTAGACGTTCTTACGCTTTCCCTCCTCGCGAGGGGACCGTTGTACATACACATGTTTTCTTCGCGAAGTGGCTATAAGCGGAACGAAATTGTGAGGACGAGCTTTGGGCATGACCACTTGGGACTCCCCCTATTTTTCCAAATATGTTTTCCACGTCGCGTCGATGGGACCGAGACAACTCAATCCGACTTCAAGCAGACAATTAATCCGACAGTCATTCAAGCTTTTAGCAATATATTCTATCACATAATATTTTTAGATTTCGTTGTTACACCCCTTTTCCCGGTTTGATCACCGACCCGCTCGCCACCCATCCTACATATTAATTCATCCACGTAATTCTTTATCGAAATCTTTATTATTTGGAACAGTATGTCAAATAAACGTTAATCTGCTTTTCAACATATGTGTCCACAGATCGATTCTTGGAACAATTATGCATAAAGAAGTGTAAGGAAATAAGTAATGCTCATTTAGGAAATATTTTTAAATTACAAATTCTGGTAACTGATATAAAAGTTGAAGTAGGAATTCTAGATTTTCCTAAAATTATGCTTTAATACTTTCTTACGTACAATATTTCTGTGAATTATGTTTCTATGAATAATTTTCTATAATTATTCGTTCTTGATATTATTTTTGCTTCCAAAATATCCACTGAAATATGGCGGAGAATGTAACATTTAATGATAATCGATATGTTTTCGTGATGATTCGCCCTCTCGCCGACGCGACGCGTCGCGACGAGAATCTCCTCAGTGGTCTTCTGTACCGACGAAATGCCGTCGGTGGCCTTCTGTTTCTCATTCCAGCCAAAATATATCCTAGTGGGCGTAAGAGAACACCGAAATATTCGAGTGACACGAACTCCCGTAAGGCTGGCTGACTTTAACAGTATCTCGTCGGTGGTAATAGCAGAGAGTATTGAGAGTGCTCACGCCCGGGGTTTGGCCGTGCCAACTTTTTACTTTTAAGCCTAGACCAGAACCCAAACACCACTTTTTATCCCCTCTAACGCCCGAATCGGAACTACCATTTAGCCTGGAACAGATCCTGTCTCCACTTTTGACCCACTTTAACGACTGAATCGGAACTAACGTTTAGTCGGGACACAGACTTAAGGGTGCGGACTCCTGATCGAAGCGTTCCAAGCGGCCGCTAGGGGAAGCTCGAATGAGAATGTGTGGCACCAGAGAGGAGCAGAGAGTCCCCACGCCCGGGTTTTTCGTGCAACCGGTACAGTGCTGCTCCCTAGTCTCTCGAGGTCCACGTTTAGCCCAGACCAGAACCGAGGTTTAGCGCGGCCCAGAACCGAGGTCCACGTTTAGCTCGGACTAGAACCCGAGGTCCACGTTTAGCTCGGACTAGAACCCGAGGTCCACGTTTAGTTCGGACTAGAACCCGAGGTCCACGTTTAGCTCGGACTAGAACACGAGGTCCACGTTTAGCATGTTACAGAGTTCATTTTTTAGAATGAATAAAAACTAGCTCTAACACTAGGATGAATTAGAATTCACTGCCCTGAGTGCTCAAACGTCTAATAATGAAATTAAATTTGTTTAAGAAAGAGAACTCATTGTATTGTATAATTCAGAGAAAGAAAGAAAATGTACTTTTAACTCTGATATGGCTGGGAGAAAAACTGCCGAGTGTTGAAGCTTATTACCACGTTTTTTTTCTACTCTTAAATTGAACCCTCTTCTGCAATATAAGGGATCCAACCGACATTGATATAGTACTCTGGATCTCTTAAATATGTTATAGATTAGTAAAATTTGAATTTATTGGTGCGTATAAGTAAATTTTACCGAAAATTAATCTATACTTTCAGACATGATTACAAAAATTGAAATAATAATATAAATTAATTTACTATTCAGTATGGAACAAATTTTAATATCAAGACAATTTTATAATGGACACTGTATCTTTTTATGTATAATGTCGTATCGTTGTATCATATTTTGAGATGGATTCAACGACGTCTGTATCCGTTACAATTGAATAAAAATTCATGAAAAATTAATTATAATGCATTATTATTATTTGTATCAAATGTTACATCAATTACGGCGAAAAACTAATCGATACTTGCGATGGAAAGTGCATGTCTTTCGCAGGCAAAACGGGAAAACTGGCGGCCAAATGTTTTATTGCCCCCCGTATTCCGATTTCTTTTTCGCTTCTCTTTCAGAAGCTTCGAACCTTCGAACCTTCGAAACTTCGAAACTTCGAAACTTCGAATCTTCGAATCTTCGAACCTTCGATTCGTTTCCAGTTAACGGATAAAATAAATAAATTTTCATAATTTGTTTCTATATTCACTATCTGAATTATTTCAATAATTTATTATTAAGATAATATATTTATAATTTGAATTATCCTTTCGATAGCACATTGTTAAAATAATTGCTTAAATAAATAAATTTTATAAATTGTTTCTATATTCATTATTTGAATTGTTATTGCAATTATTTATTGTTAAAATAATTGCTTAAATAAATAAATTTTATAATTTGTTTCTATATTCAATATTTGAATTGTTATTTCAATTATTTATTGTTAAAATAATTGATTAAATAAATAAATTTTTACAATTTGTTTCTATATTCATTATTTGAATTATTTCAATAATTTATTGTTCAAAAATTGTTTAGACAATGTGCGCGTATTTACATAATTAATAAGAAATACATTTCTATAGAGCATAAAAATTTATAATCGACAGAAATTTTTATAATCTATAGAAATGTGTTTCTATATTCATTATGTAAATACTTGTACATTCTTTAAATAATTATTTCAACAATGGAACATTGAAATAATTCACATATAATGTATATATAGACACAAAATATGGAAATTTATTCATTTAAACCATTATTTTAACAATAAATAATTGAAATAACAATTCAAATAATGAATATAGAAACAAATTACAAAAATGTATTTATTTACACAATTATTTTAACAGTGAACTATCGGAATGATAATTCAAGTAATACTTTACTACACACGGGAAATCCGCGTGTCCCAAGGCAGTACCCTGTATCTAACCCCAGTACCGTAGCAGGTAATAAAGACATAAAAAGTCGGAAAAGCGCCTTGACTCGAACAAAGAAAACGGAAAGAAAGGACTCGACGATGGCTCGGCTTCTGGTTGTCAAATGTGGATAATAGGTCAATAAAATGCTAAATGTTTTGACGAAGAGCCACGGATTTTTGAGAATATTGTGAAAAATCACCGCAAATGTCCCGGAGATATCGGTGAGACTACACTAATTGGAATTTCCAACTTCTATATTATTAATTATTTTTTTATGGAACATTCACCAACATCTTCGTGACATTTTTCTAATGAAGAATCATACCAAATATGACATAATTCCGATGATATTTACTTGTGTAATAGACAATTAAAGTTTCGGGCGTGAGGAAGGATAGCGTATGGGAAAGAGACGCGGAGAGTCGCAGTCGGCGGCACAGTTCAAAGGCTCGTCCATCCTTACAATGTATTACCAGGGAATAACTTTTTTATTATTACTTATTTTTTTATGAGACTTTTGCTAATAGATTTGTGACATTGTTCTGATTAAAATGATACCAAACACGATATAATTCGGATCATATCATTCGGATCAAACATTTTTTCAAATATACAGGAAATATCTATTTTATGTCATTATAGAAATAGAATATTTCTTCAAATATACAGGAAATATCTATTTTATGTCATTATAGAAATAGAATATTTCCTCAAATATACAGGAAATATCTATTTTATATTAGCAGAAAAATATTTTTTCCTTATTATAAAATGAAGCCGGGTCGGGTACTCGCACCGATGCGAGCTATCCGTACCAATGCGAGCGGTTCGCAACGAAGCGAACGGCTCGCACCGAAACGAACACTCGCATGAAGAGATGGACTCGAAATAAATTTGGGCATAATGTGACATGATGCAAGGTTTAGCAGGAAGATCGGCACACCGATATTATCAAGCAGTTTAATATATTGAGAATGCTAAATGTCTGGGACGTTTTATTATATATTTTGTTAGTACAATGGATATAATGATGAGTAACGCAAATTCAGAATTTGTACAACCCATATTGAAAATAGTTGTGCAATAACAACTATTTCTTAGATTTATGTAAATAACTAGATATGAACCGCAAAGAACATTATTACATTAATTTTTGTATGTACGTATAAGCATGTAGGAGTGAATCTACATTCTGGTTTAATGTACAGTCGTAGAAAGGTGTCGCAAGATTGTATACAATGTTGAAATTTAACGTTACACATCGTTAAATAGTTTTTGAAAAAAATGTGTATATAAATATTTTATAATATTGGTGATTTGATTTGTAACAGAGTTCTGCAAAAGTTGTTTGTATACGACATACGAGATTATTCGTTCTGGTGGTTGTTCTAGGTGGCATCGGGTTCGTTGCTACGTGGATACCAGCAAACACCAGTAGTGCCGACATACAATGTAATATGTATTGTACAAAATACAAGGGATACCTCTAATTCACTCTCACTCACAGTCAATGTATCTCACTCTACCTTACTACCGTGACTCACTCTTTCGATGAGAATAACATTAATCATATACATTTTTCGAATCGGTCAAATAGGCACTATTGAAATTGGGTCATTCCATGGTCTTTAGTGATCTGCCAACGAATGTAAAAGGATTTTTCGATTTCTTAAAAATTATTGATTTTATAAATCGATGGTAATGAGTTTTTAAGAGTGTTATAAAGAGTTGCAAATAAAAATGGTGTCGATTGTAAAAAGTGGATTTTCCAATAACAGGCAATAACAGGCAATAATGAAGAGTGCATACAAAATGCTGTGCCGGTTTGATGACCGGCAAAGTAAAAATTTCGGTCTAATTGGAGCTAGCGTAAAAATGAGCTGCTTCGAGGATTAAATTACTTTATAACCGTCAACCGACGAAAACACCCAGGGAAACAACCAGTAACCACGTGCTTTAAGGAACTTCTTCAAACTAAATCATAGTAGCGCATCTCCTGCTCGAAAATATAACAACAGATACCATTTCTATGAAAAATTCCTACGTGGTTAAAGACTATAGCCGGGTTTGGGGGTCAAATTCGCCCCCGGCCTCTTTCTGCCAAGTTTCAGCCCGATATCTCATCCGTAAGGGTAGTTATAGAGGAAAATCGAAAAACCAGTTTTCGGCCCATTTTCCCCATTTAATGACAATTAAAAATTCTGAAAAAAATCTGACACATTTCGAATACCAAGCCACATATTATGTATTGTTTTCAGATTTTTCCGTTGCAAATTCTGGTTATAAGACTTGAAAAAACATGAAAAACATCGAAAAAATGCATATTTCATATAGAAGACGAAAAATCACACTTACAATTTTAATTTAGCAATAAGATATCAACATAATACTCCCAATTATTTCAAATTCCTGAGAGAGGGACGTCATAGTTGAAAAAAATAAAAACCAATTTTTCGGCGTTTTTCCCGTGAAAAATTAAGTTAGACCTATCTTTTCTGAGTTTTAAGAGTATATTATGTAATATTAAACATTCCTAAGGTCTGGAAAAAAATTATTCCGACTTGAAGACTTGACGAAAATTATAATGAGCACAGTATATTCCAATACAGTATTTCATCGATAATTGTTCACAACACGGGTCTGCGGAGGGACAATTATGCGGGAGGTGTATCATTGTTTGAGGTTCGCCGAACGTAGAGAAGGACAGCCGAGCTCGAGAGGCCTCGGTCACCGAGAAATGTAAACATACCTAATCCGAATTTCCAACCTCTTTATTAATCATTATTTTTTTATGGGGCTTCGATGACCATACTTGTGGCATTTTTCTAATAAGAATGATACCAAATATGATATAATTTCGATCATATTTACTTGTGTAATCGACGATTAAAGTTTCGGGCGCGAGGAACGATAGCGTATGAGAAAGAAAGAGACGCGGAGAGTCGCAGTCGGCGGCACAATTCAAAGGCTCGCGCGTCCTGACAATGTATTACCAGGGAATAACTTTTTTATTATTATTTATTTCTTTATGAGACTTTTTCTAATAGATTTGTGACATTGTTCTGATTAAAATGATACCAAACACGATATAATTCGGATCATATACAGGTGTATGGTCATTATGTATAGGTCAGGTACATGACATCGGTGAGGCAACAGTAATGCAATGACGACACTTTTTCATTTTTAATTAATCTTTCAGGAGACTTTTACCATCATATTTGTAATATTTCTCTGATCAAAATTTTTCTGATTACACATACATATCTATTTTTTTAATTAAAGATGGAGTAAGTTTGGTGACAGACAAAGAGAGTAAATAGTAAAAAAAGGGACACTACAAGTCGCATCGTCTCGTTGAAAATATATTGGATAATACGAACAATTGCAAAAGATGTCCGGTCCCATAAATTCACCGTACAACAGTTGTCGACCTTTCGTTGCAAATTGCATCTACGTGCCTAAATCCAAAATGTAAATCCGTGACCGTAAAACCTCGACATTGGTTTTTCCGGATTTTGTTAGGTTTTCTCTTCTCTGCATTCTTACTATGTATGATCGACCAATTCACAGAAGAGGTTCTGCCTGTTTTCAAAGTCGCGAAATGTCCCAGTCAGGAGACTGTGTCTTTAATGTCTTTATCATTTAATTTCTTTGTCTGTCACCAAAACTTACTCCATCTTCAATTAAAAAAATAGATATGTATGTATAATTAGAAAAATTTTGATCAGAGAAATATTACAAATATGATGGTAAAAGTCTCCTGAAAAGACGAGCGAGCCACCCTAACTGGCGGTAACTAGCAATTGTAGTGGGTGGTAACTAGGAATTCGAAAAGGGCATGGCCCAAAATCCACTTGATGCCAATAGGCTAATAGTCTACCAACCTATTACAGTCCACTTATACATTCATACATTCCGACAGGATGTTGGAATTTATTCACGAAACAAATTGACAAAAATAATCTTCTGTATTTAGTAGGCACATTCGATCGATTGATTTGCGAACGCCAATACAAATAATTGATACATTGTATCTGTGCTGCCCGCGTTATGGGACCCTCGATTCTCGGTCGATCGTTTACTTTTTCCAGAACGGTCACTCTAGAATATTTCGTTAAAGAGTAAAGACGTGCCTCAGAACGTGTCTTCGAACCTATTATTTAGAATAAATTCTATTTTATATTGAAAGAGTGTTTGGTGAAGTTTTTTGTAACTTTTCTATCTTTTCTATCTTTTTCAACTTTTTTAACTTTTCCAACTTTTCTAACATTTCCAACTTTTCCAACTTTTCTAACATTTCTAACTTTTCTAACTTTTCTAACTTTTCTAACTTTTCTAACATTTCTAACTTGTCTAACTAATTTACTAACTTTTCTACTTTTTACTAACTATTTCCCTACTTTCCTTTTGCTTTCGCCGGAGTGTTCGCGGATTTGGGGGTGTTTTTTGCAGTTTGTTTCAGGTTTTTTAGGATATGGCCTCAACTGGGAGATCGGAGCGCAAATTGAAAGACATTTGCATGTACACAGGCTGCAGCAATAGTCGGGTACGAGGACATCAGCTGTTCAACTTTCCGAAGAAGGAGAATCCCTTGTGTGCTGAATGGATTGCAAGAGTTGGTGAGTACACAATGGCTTTCCTCGATAACTAACTAGTTTTTCCATAACGTTGTTTGTGTATAAATAAATATGCTTTATATTTTTTATCATTTCAATAGGTAATCCACTTGTGAACACCTATGCAGCATCTACAGTAAGACGGTTGGGTGCGTAGACTAATATGACGTATATGAATTAGAGTTGGGCATTATTTATATTAAAAAGTAAGTTTAGCTTAGAACAAAAATTAATGTTAATAGAAAAGACATCCGTGATCTTGAAAACTTGAAAAAATGACTTCAAAAAAATCTTTTTTCTCCTGATACTATATTCAGCTCCTTACATTCTACAACTTTTGTTTGAAGAGTTTTTTTCATATATGCATAACTGACTGAGATATTAAACAAATACATGAATGAGCTCCACTCTTCGGAAGAAAAACAGTTCTAAGATCAACTGAAATAATAATTCAAATAATAAATATGGAATGAAATTCCTACACATTATAAAAAATAATTTATTTAAACAATTTTTTGCACAATAAATTATTCAAATAATGAATATGGAAACAAATTATGAAAATTTATTTATTTAAACATTCATTTTCACAATAAATTATTTAAAGTGTAATTCAAACAATGAATATTTAAACGAATCATAAAAAATTAGTTACTTAAAAATTGCTTAAATTATAAATAATTATAACATCGTTTCGGTCCTTCATAACTGTTTCGAGAACCAGAACCGATATAATAACAGTTTTCAATTCCTGATTTAAAAAGTTTATGAAATTTTTTTGTTTAAATCAGGGATTAATACCGGTTTAATACCGGTATTACCTCCATAACCTTCATAGAAACCGAAATGCAGGTATGACGGCATACCGCTATATGAAAATACCTGTATATTTTCTGATATTTGCTGGTAATTTTTTAAATTTTCTTATTTTATTTAAACAAAAAAATTTTGTAATCTTTTTAAATCAGGGATTGAAAACTTATATCGGTGCCGCTTCTCGAAACAGTTATGAAGAACCCAATTATTTATAATTAAAACAATTTTTAAATAACTAAATTTTTACAATTTGTTTCTATATTCATTACTTGTATTATAATTTAAATAATTTACTGTGAGAATAATTGTTTAAATAAATAAATTTGTACAATGTGTATATATATATACATATTGTACAAATTTATTTATATAAATATATATATATATATATATATATATATATATATTGAAGGAGTTTATTAATTAGAATACAAATCAAATATCGTATAACTATTAGTGAAATTAATAGGACTGCTTTTCAAAACGCTCCGATCAGAACTATTGTTTTTTCGGTAACACGGTAACGGCGCGTCGTCAATTTAATATCGATTATTCTGCACAGCTGACAGTATTTACTTCGTACAGTCACATTCACACCGTTATTCCCTACAATATATATATATATATATATATATATATATTGTTATTATTAACAATGAATTATTATTAACTAATAAAATATATATATTATAAATTGTTAATTTGTACATATACTGATATTGTTCGATTCGAAAATAAAATCGCGTCTTAATTTTAAATTATCATGTTTACCTTTACTAGCGTAATACTGGCAGCCAAAGTATAGCGGTTTAAAATTGTAAGTCTCTAAATGCAATAAAAATTATATTGTACCGCGTACAATAAACTAAAAGTGCCTGCACGCTCTGTCGCGGGCTCTCTGTCGTGCGCTAGATGACTACACGCACACGACACACGAGCATGAGCCGCGCCATGAGCTCACGCACACTCTGACAGTTCAGTTATATAGGTGGCGTTCGAACAACATTGTATCGCGGGATATAGAAAGTAGCTAAGCTCGACCCGCATGTTCGGGCCGGATCGAAAACTCGCACGAAGCGAGCTATCCGAAACGATGCGGATATCCGAACCGACGCGAGCTATCCGAAACGGTTGCGGGTATCCGAAACGGTCCACGATATCCGAAGCGGCTCGCAACGAACGAAGACACCGCAGCGAACGTTCGCATGAAAAGATGGACTCGAAATAAATTCGGGCGTAATGTGACATGATGCGAGGTATAGCAGGAAGATCGGCACACCGATATTGTTAAGCATTTTAATATATTGAAAATGCTAAATTTCTGGGATGTTTCATTATGAGTAACGTATAATAGTACAATAGTTGTTCAATAACAACTATTTCCTAAATTACGTGGTTTATTTCAATGAGAAGTAGAAGGTTGTATGAAAACGCCAGAAGAAATCGACTGTAAAAAAATCTTTAAAACGTTAATAGCGCATCCAAAAAAGCGTACTGTCCAAAATTTTAATTCTATATCTCGATCGGAAGGTTAACTATGAGGTAAAAATGAAAAATCAGTTTTTAGCCTGTTTTCCCTAATTAACGATGTTTAGAAATTTCGAGAAAAATCTGGGAAAAATCTGAGACATGCCAAGCACCCGAATACATACTCTGCAATTCGTTTAGATTTTTAAAATGAAAATCCTGCTTGTAAAACATCAAAAACCTCAAAAGAATAGAAGTTCTAGAATGACAAACTTTATATTTTTACAGTACTGATATATTATTTTAAGTATCGTTTGTGAATTTTTTCGGATTTTTAAATTCGCGGCGCCGTTGTTAAAAAAGTAAAAACCGATCTTTTCGAAATTTTTTCCGTGAAAAACTAAGCTAACTTTCAAGTTGTTACATTTTATTTATTCTGTAAGCCTATTGGACACTGATAAACCTTGAACATTTCATAGAAATAATTAATAAATGAAATTAACTTGTTTACTATTCTACTTCGCTAACGCACAAACATTTGAAAATATTAACCCTGTTCCCAACAGATCGGCTGGGTCAGCGTGTTAGGCGCTCGACTGTGGACATTCTTGTGCTAGGTTCGCGCATAAGTTTACATTTTTTTATTTACTCAATTCCTTTCTTTTCCACATAAAAGACAAGGTACAGAAAGCAAAAGTCTCAAAGGAATTTAATAACAATGGAGCAATTACTACAACTTCAATTAATTTCTTTTCTCTGTAACAGATTACTTACAACTTAAAGATACGTACAGATTTACCGCAGAAAATGTTGAATACTAACAGAATTAAGCGAATGCATAACTAAAAATTGATGAAATAACAATTGCTCCAATATTATTTTTTGACGTCATGTGCCTTAAAATATTTTTTTAAGTATGTAAATACTGGTTCTAAAAGAATTCTGCAAAAATACCATGGATTATTACATAGTTAAAAAAAAGGAATTGTTCAAATAAAAGAAAAGTAGACTTATGCTGGGGGCGAACCTAGTATAATAAAGTGTACAGTCGAGCGCCTAACGCGCTGATCCAACCGATCTGTTGGAAACCTGGTTAATATTTTCAGATGTTATGCGCTGACGTACTAGAATTAACTAGAATACTAATCAAGTTAATTGCATTTTTTAATTATTTCTATCCAATAGGCTTACAGAATAGATAAAATGTAACAATTTGAAGGTAAGCTTCGTTTTTCACGGAAAAAACGTGGAAAAATCGGTTTTTATTTTTTTTAACAACGGAACCGCGATCTTTATTAATGTTATTCTTATCGAAAGAGTAAATCACGGTAGTAAGATAGAGTGAGATACATTAGTGTGAGTATGAGTGAATTAGAGATATCCCTTGCATTTCGTATAATACATATTACATTGTATGTCGACACTACTGGTGTTTGCTGTGCAACGATCTCGATGCCCGCGACGCAGACATCTAAAATTCGTTAATCCTGCAGAACGAATAATCTCGTATACGAACAACTTTCGCCGAACTCTGTTACAAATCAAATCACCAATATTATACATTTATATACACATTTTTTTCAAAAACTATTTAACGATGTGTAACGTTAAATTTCAACATATATACCATTTTTCGACACCTTTTTACTACTGTACACTAAACCAGAATATAGATTCACCCCTACATGTTTGTACGTACATACAAAAATTATTGTAACAACGTTCTTTGTAGTTCATATTAGGGCTCTTAATTTCCTTTGAAGGTCGAAGATTTCGAAGCTTCGAAGCTTCGAACCTTCGAAACTTCGAAACTTCCACACTTCGAAACTTCGAACCTACGATTCGTTTCCAGTTAACGGGTAAAAGAAATAAATTTTCATAATTTGTTTCTATATTCACTATCTGAATTATTTCAATAATTTATTGTTAAGATAATATATTTATAATGTTAAATTATATTAAAATAATTGTTTAAATGAATAAATTTTATAATTTGTTTCTATATTCATTATTTGAATTGTTATTTCAACTATTTATTGTTAAAATAATTGATTAAATAAATAAATTTTTACAATTTGTTTTTATATTCATTATTTGAATTATTTCAATAATTTATTGTTCAAATAATTGATTAGACAATGTACACGTATTTACATAATTAATATAGGAACACATTTCTATAGAGTATAAAAATTTATAATCTACAGAAATTTTTATAATCTGTAGAAATGTGTTTCTACATTCATTATGTAAATACTTATTCATTCTTTAAATAATTATTTTAACAATGAATTATTGAAATAATTCACATAATGTATATAGAAACAAAATATGAAAATTTATTCATTTAAACAATTATTTTAACAATGTGCTATCGAAAGGATAATTCAACTTATGAAAATATTATCTTAACAATAAATTATTGAAATAATTTAAATAGAGAATATAGAAACAAATTATAAAAATTTATTTCTTTTGTCCGTTAACTGGAAACGAATCGAAGTTTCGAAACTTCGATTTTCATCGCCTTCGAAATTCCCTTCGTTCGTTCGAATCCTTCGAAGCTTCGACGAGTCGAAGCTTCGGAAAAGTAACAGCCCTAGTTCATATCTAGTTATTTACATAAATCTAAGAAATAGTTGTTATTGCACAACTATTTTCAATATGGGTTATACAAATTCTGAATTTACGTTACTCAACATTATATCCATTTTACTACCAAAATATATAATAAAACATCCCAGACATTTAACATTCTCAATATATTAAAATTCTTGATAATATCGGTGTGCCGATCTTCCTGCTATACCTCGCATCATGTCACATTACGCCCGAATTTATTTCGAGTCCATCTTTTCATGCGAACGTTTGCTGCGGTGCCTTCGTTAGTTGCCAGCCGCTTCGGATATCTCGGACCGTTTCGGATACCCGCATCGTTTCGGATAGCTCGCACCGTTTCGGATACCCGCAACCGTTCCGGATACCCGCAACCGGTTCGGATAGCTCGCGTCGGTTCGGATATCCGCATCGTTTCGGATAGCTCGCTTCGTGCGAGTATCCGACCCGGCCCGAATATGCGAGTCCCGGTCCGACTCGACCCGAGCTCGGCTCGCATAGTCGGACTTGCTTGCAGGCCTAATAGAAAGAGACAGAGGAACCGAAAATACCGGTATTTGATATCGGTTACCGGTATAGCTCTGTTTGCCCAATACCGGTATGAAAATTATACCGGTATTAAGTCCCTGGTTTAAATAAAACAAGAAAATTTAATAGATTAGCGGCAAATATCAGAAAATATTTTGGTATTTTCATATAGCGATATGACTCATACCTGTATTTCGGTTTCTATGAAGGTTGCGAAGGTACAACCGGAAAATACCGGTATATACGGGTATAATACTGGTATAAGCATATGTATATATATCTTTGCTACTCATAAAAATATAAATAATTTTCTTAGACAAAAGTTGTTCTGTTTAATACATTGAATATTATGCAAAAGAAAAAGAAATATTTTAAATGTCAATTTTCGAGATTTAAAGATCACGAATTTATTTTTTTAAATCAATATTACATTTTGTTTCTATATTGTTATAATGCGTAAAAAGACAAATGCAACGATATATAAACATATATACTGATAATATACTGCAGTGGAGAAAAACGAGCTACAAAATTAATAAAATTTTCAAAGTGGATGCCGCACGATTTCCCGTTATTCGATCAATTTCAAATTTCGCACAGATTATTTTTTTATCCAGTGGCACAATTCTAGGGGGTGTCCCAAAGAAAACTCTGCGAAATAATTTTCGCCAAGTACATATAACTAAGGTCCACCCTAATGGTGAGTGTAGTACCAAAAGTTTTTTGGTATTGATAAATTCTCGTTGAATAAGAACACTTCTTTTTTCGAGCCTTCAAATAACGAATAAAAAATTTTTCATCTTTTATTTGTTATACGAAATTTTTAATTCAATAAAAATTTTGCCCAACTCTTATATGACTTTGCCACATTCATATGTATTATTAAACAATTTTACAATGCAGGTGTATGTGGTGATCATTTCTCGCCCGAAATGTTTAAAGCGCATCCCCTATCACATCCGAGTTCAAAAAGGATTCTCAAAAAGAATGCGGTACCTCAACCATGGGCTGATCGAAGACACAATCGAGAAGAAGAAACCGAAACGGAAACGATTGTGCAACAAGGAGAAGAAGAGCATCATGATATTGAAGAGGAACACCAATTGGCCATGGAAAGGATGCCAATACAAAGAACTCACATTAATGTGCCGATACGGAGTTATACAAGACGTCCATTATGTTTCTCGGACAGTGATGATGAGATGCAATGGATGGCAATTGAACCTTCCACAAGCGGCCCAACACAATTGCAAAAACGTTTGAAGAAGACTTCTCGCAGAACAAGTTTGAAAAATGGAAACTCCAACCTGGCAAGAGAAAACAGTATATTGAAGTCTCAGTTAAAGTATATGAGGCAAAAACTTGGACGGACAATAAGAAATACAGTTCGTGTTGCCACAAAATTATGCGAACGAGAAACTGTAGATGAATTTTTGAATAGACATGGATGTCTAAACACCGTTGCAAGGACAATGGTGAAACTGCAGCTGAAGAAGGACAACGCGGCGTACACAGTGGAGGAACAGGATTTGGCGAAGATGCTGTTCTACAGTTCCCCATCTGCGTATAATAAGCTGAGGAAAAGTGGCTGTCACCTACCATCGGAAAGCACAATTCACAGATGGCTTTCAGTCCACAATTTGCAAACGGGATTTGATGATAGCATTTTCAATGACGTTGAAATGCGATTATCACAACTTCCACCGGAGGAGAGGCTGTGTGCGCTAAAATGGGACGAGATGTCGATAAAAACATGGGAGGAATATTCAGCTTACCTAGACAAAATCGAGGGACTCGTCGATCTGGGAGGCTCGGATCGGCATGACGAAAAAGCGAGCTACGTTTTCGTCTTTTGCGTTGACAGCATCAACGCACAAAATGCATGGAGGCAGCCGTTGGCATACTTCTTGACAGGAGCAGGGGGACTAAAAGCAGAAGACATAATTAATCTACTGTACAAATGTTTGCGGCGGTTAAAACAGAGTGGGGCACATGTGAAAATTTTGACATGCGACCAGTGCACCTCGAATCAAAGAGTATACAAACTGCTGGGCGCAACGGAAGACACTCCATTTTTTAATTTTGAGGGATCAAAATATTATGCAAGCTTCGATTTCCCTCATTTAATTAAGCGAATAGTGACGCAATTAAGGAAACATGACAATATATACGTTGGAAACGAAAAGATAATTTCGTTTTCTGATATGTACGAAACATGGAAATATGACAGGACCATGAATTCCTCACGATTGCTACCACATATTACAGAAACGCATTTATACCCAAACTCGTTTCAATGTATGAACGTGAAGCGGGCATTCCAAATGTTTGGAAGAAGATTTGCTGCAGCAATAGCGGTTGCTGGCCATGATCCAAGAGGACTGATGGGTAGAAGTACGACGTGGGAAAAGACGGCAGAATTCATTAAGAGACTTGACGAATTAATAGACTATTGCAACGGGTATCGTATCAACAGTAACTGCAAGAAGAAGCCTCTTTCCAAACAGCATGACGTCGTATATGATACGTTGCAAAGGACGATGGTGTGGACGAGAACATGGAGTCTTCAGCCATATGGATTGCAAGGAGCATTAGGAAATGTGAACCGACCACCTTGCTTCACAGGTCTCAATCAGACTCTCGGTGCATTTTTAAAAGTTTACGATTCCATTACGGAAGAAATCACACGCGATTTCCAATTTGCTATTGGACTAGCAAACCAAGATTCTGTGGAACACTTGTTTTCAAAATTAAGACAACGTGGAGGGTTTAATTTTAATCCAACGTCGCGTATGGTCCGATTGAATTTGCGGCACATTATGTGCTCTAAATTAATCAAAATTGGTAATCGGACCAATAGAGAAGAAGAAGATGAAGAAACACACACTCTAATTGGAACTGATAGCTGCATTCCTGTACAATGCAACTTCACGACAGTTGAGAATCCTCAGGCAGACGAGGAAGACAATGAAGAGTTGGAACGCGCAATAGACAGTTATAACAATTTCCATCATAACAATCGAGAGGCAGCTACTACCGACAACGAAGGAGGATCCTTTTATGAGGCAACATCCATTACATACTTCGCGGGCTATATCGTGCACTATGTAATGAAACAGTACAATTGTCCTGAATGTCGCGATGTCATGATGAAGACGCCAATGGATTTTATGGAAGCACAAGAAGAATATATTGCAAACAGGGAATTTTCGAACGACGACGACGACGAAGATGCACCTGCAGTTACGAAACTCTCCCGTCCTACACAAAAACTCGTAGATGTAATCACTGTGCAGTTACGAATATTTAATCATCACTGGAAGACATTCTGGAAAGAAGAAAAATTATTGGAAAATTTACATACAACGGCAATTAAAATAATGAACATACAAGATCCGGCTTGGTTTCAAAAAGAAAATCACTGCTACGAACATAGAGTAGCAGCACTGAAACACTTGTTCAAAGTAAAAATACATGACCAAGCACGGAAGAGAAATGAAGAGGAGAAGTCTCGCCGTAGCAAAAATAAATCCCAAAAACTAAACAACGTATCACACGTGTAAAAACCTCTCATTAATCTCTCCACGTGCCTATCCGAACTCGCGTTGAGGTGGACCGAGTAGCTGAAACGCGAGCAAGGAGACGCTCGAAACCGAATAAGGAGGGAGAGAAGAAGAGAGTCAAGTTCGCCAAGGGATCTACACGTAAAACAATCGAGATCTGCCGCTGTCTGCAATCACGTTATTGTATATTCATCTTCCATTCTCGCCAAGTATTCGACTCTCTCCACGTGCCTATCCGAACTCGCGTTAAGGTGGACCGAGTAGCTGAAACGCGAGCAAGGAAACGCTCGAAACCGGATATGGAGAGAGAGAGAGAGAGAGAAATTCTCATTGCACAAAATTATTTATTAATTTTTTATAAAATGTATCTTTTGTAACTGCTAATAACGTCTAATAAATGATTTTTTTATTCTCGAATGTGACTGTTTTGATTTTAGTTTAATATTGTATCCCATATTTTTTCCTCTTCCAAATTGAGAACGTAATTTAATAATCTTAAAAATCCTCCAAATCCTAATAAAGTGTATAGCTTCCATTGCACCGTATGCATTATCTTTTTCTGTCAAAATAGAGTTAAAATAATGTTCGAAATATTTTAGTTAAATAAATAAGTTAATAATTCCATAATGTGTTATCTGTTTCAATTATTTCTTTTATCTTACTTCATGTCACTAGAATCACTCATACTTATATGACTGCGTTATACTGCGTTAAAAAATATAAACATTTTCCTTTCTGCACAAGTTAAAATATTGTTCGTAATTTTTTAGTTAAATAAAGTTAATAATTCCATAATGTGTTCTCTGTTTCAATTATTTCTTTTATCTTACCCAATTAAACAATTCTTGTCTTATATTAGATCTCATGTCATTAGAATCACTTATACTTATATGACTGCGTTATACTGCGTTAAAAAATAAAAACATTTTCCTTTCTTCACGAATGTAATGTGTAATTGAACGGATTGTAATCCATGATAATGTCGCACGAAGTAGTTAGCTTTAGTTGGTTAAAGCTGGTTGAAGCTAGTTCTGCTTGAAGCTCACAGATGCTGAAAAATGAACCAGGATATGTTGCATGCTAAACGCAGACCTCGGTTCTGTTCCGAGCTAAACGTGGACCTCGGGTTCTAGTCCGTGCTAAACGTGGACCTCGGTTGTTCGGAAGAAGTGGTGGCAAGAAAACACGAGCGTGGGGACTCTCTGCTCCTCTCTGGTGGCACACACACTTCCGCTAGATTAGCCTATACGTATACGAGCAGAGACTAACTCGTACGAGATTTCAAGCTATTTCAAGGTTCCGGGGCGCCGCTTTTGACGGCGAAAAAACGCAAAAGTAGGAGTTTTGAGTATACACGTCCACTAAATGTGTTAAAAAGGTGGACTGTATAATACACTCCAACGACTTTTCAACGGTGGCTCGAATATGAGGAGATAGGAGTTTTTGAGGGAAAGTAAATTGTCGTACAGCGAGGTTATATTGATAGTGACCCACCTAATGGTGGGCCGTTTATTGTATCAAAATAAACCCCTTTGGTGGACGGCGGTCTGCAGGTCCTCCGTCTCCTCCGGTGGTCCCTTGGACGTCTCGCGACGTTGGCGTCTGAAATTAATATTAACGAACGAAGGGGTGAAACCACCTATTCGATACGATACGTATCCGTTCGTGACGCTGTTTCCCGTACGCTCCTGACGGCGATAATCGCTATCGAAGGAGGGGGAATACAGCCAAACTGCTCAGAACGCAGAGTTAGTGGACTGTATGTTTCGACGAACCTCGATAATCGAGAATCCGTCCGCTCGCACTGTCGTAGTCACGGTTAAACCGATTCTACTGCGTGGGCGTCAGCGTAAGGGTGGCGGTTAATCTTACAAGGAGGTTGTAAGGCTCCGAGTTCGATAGTCCAGCCGAATTAACCCGTGCATCAACAACCTTGATTCAAAGCTCGCGAGTGACTCAATACGTCACGCGGCTATAGAAATCTCGGTGGAAGACGTGGTCCAACTCACCACTTACTTGCACAAAAGCGACTATATATAGAGATATATAGAGGGGGCGTATTGTAAGCGTGTTCAGACCAGTCACTATCCCCACTCTCAATACTATCTCCGTCGTAATGACGACGGCGTATATGGCAGGTGCGACTATATTGGTTGAACCGGGTCAAGCCTGCCTGGCTGTGCCGCGCTCGCTCACCTAGAGGAGTGGGGGACAGACCAGGCCTTACCTGCGAGACCTGTGGCTGGACCAGCCAATTCCGACACCGAATAATATGCGAATCCCGTAGGAAAGGCAAGGGTGTAAGGGAAATTGACCTTCACAATCCGAGTATCTGTTCTTCTGCAGCACTGGGACGTCACAGCGTATGCCAGAGCTTATGGCAGAGGAAATGTACTCGGAAAGAGTGTCCTCCGTGTTACACGGGTGGCCGTACGGAATCGGAAACACGATTCCTTCCAAGAGTTTCTCTTGAACACTTACACGCACACGATCGACTATCTGCGCACAATAGAAGCGGCGTATAACGTAAGTGCGTTAATAAAGAGTTTCTCTTGAACGGCGGGCAGTGAATTCGGGGAACGAACACGAATCTCGCGTCAATCACACCGAAATACACTTATGCGCGGTGAAGCTACAACCGTGCACTGTTTGAGTACGAAACTCGGAAAATCCAGAGCTCGATTTATAAATATTGCTATTTTTCTAAGGCTCTCTTACGGCGTGTGGAACGATCTCGTAATCGAGATCGGTTCCGTTCGCACAGTCGTGCCAAAGCTCGCCGTCAAATACTCGTAACAAGCATCCGACAGCTCGACTGGAGAGTGGATTACGAATTAGTTGTTTCAATAATTCAGTAAATCCAGAGTTTAATAACTCTTTGGTGGGCTTGATTCTCTTGATAGCGAGAAGAACGATGTCGTAATGAACTCCGTTCTGGTCGCACAGTCGTGCCAAAGCTCGCCGTCAAATACTCGTAACAAGTATCCAACAGCTCGACTGGAGAACTTTTACCGCTGCGAAGACTCGTATGACAAGTGATCGCTAGCGCGCCTCAATAGCAAGTGATCGCCTGCACGATTCGTGAGCGAGTTACTCCTCGCACGTTTCGTGAGCAAGTAACGACGTGAACTCGGTGCGGCAACGAAGCGTCGCGAGAGCGTCAGCTGACCCGCTACGCGGCGCTGTCTGTCTCTTACTCGCCTGTCTCTGTTCAACGTACGTCTGTTTGTTGTTCTCTTTGTCTCTCTATACCTTCGCGACACGAGTTTGATTTGAACGTTTTGTACGTTGATCTACCGATCGCCGTGTTTATCGGCTGACATTAGCTGGTAGCCAGAAAGTCACGCCGTTTCTACTTGAATTATTATGGGTTATTGGCCTCTCGAACAAATAACCTCGGAGGAATCGTCAACGGATTTAGATCGTGACAATCGCGAAATTCAAGCACGTTTCAAACTAACGCGATATTTAAACATACCGCCCCCCTTGCACGATTCGTGCAATGACCAGGAGACGCGGTAGTTTGAAAAACACGAAGTAACGAAGGAGACAAAAAGGAGAACAACATGCGAGGATAGTAAAGTAAATTTACTTACATCCTGGCAGGTGGGGCCAAATTTTTACGCCCCTGCAGTATTCCGAGCGCGGAGTGCATCGCTTGATCGACGCCCGCGTGGATCTGCGCATCCGGTGTTGCCGGACCAGATATCCATAGCTCCGACTGAAGGGGTTCCGCAGCTTGTACCTCTCGAATTTGATCCACTGGGTTGTAGCGTGTCGGAAAACGACGCCGTTCAGCATTCGGAAGCATGGTCTGGATTTTTGACACTAGGTTGGCAATCCCAACCTTCCATGTCGTGGTATGCTTCCTTACCTAAGCGAGTGCAATCGTGGAGTTTGTCCAACAAACTACCTTCTCAACTTGTATTTCAAGTGAGCTTTTCACGTGCACTTCTAGCTTGGAGAGGAGCCTGATCCCGTTCAGTTTAAGAACCGGGATGGACTGCGTTTTTTATCGGAGTCACTCGCATCTTGGCTGGTAACAATGTCGTGGAGACGTCATTGTTATTGGGCGTTACGCGTAAAGACGTAACGGCCAAGTAAGCGGCGGGTGAAGCGTCACAGAATCCGTGTAACTTCACAGAAATCGTGTCGGCTCCGTATCGGAACCATCGAGGAATTTTTAAATCATTTAGATTGCTCCAATCCGTACGGAACGTGTTTCACGTTCTTAACGTATTCGTGGAGATCTGATCGTCCCACTGGAGTTTCTCCAGCCGTTGGAACTGCATCAAAATCTTCGCACGAATCACGACTGGCGAAAGCCGGCCGAGCGGATTGTACTATTTTGCAATCTCCGAAAACAAAGAGCGTTTTGTAATCGGTTCTGCGGACGGTTTAAACCGTTGCAGATTGAAATAAAAATAATCGCTTGATGGTATCCATCGCAATCCAAGTACCTTTTGTTCGGTATTATCGAACAAGGTAATGTCGACGGCGTGGGAGTGAGAGCTTTGGGGGGTGTTTCGTAGTAATCCTGACGAATTTCCAGCCCATTTTCTCAAATTAACCCACGTCTCTGTAAGAGCCCGCACGTTGTGTGCGGATGCACTCTTACAATTGTTTATCGGGTGCTCCCATAAACGTGTCGTCGACGTAAACGTCCTTCTCGAAGATCGGCGCGGTGAGGGAAAGCCCATCACCGTTCTGTCTCTTTAACTCGAGAAGGGTTCGCATCGCTAAATAAGGGACACAGGCCGTACCGGAAGTCACGGTATTCAACTCGAAAGCTTGAAGCTATTCGGTTTCCGGCTTGCGCCACAGGATGCGTTGATATCGACGATCCTGAGGGGCGACGAGAATTTGTCGAAACATTTTCTCGATGTCAGCCACCAGCACGTATTCGTACAGACGTCATCTCGTCAAAACCGAGGTAATATCGTGCTGTAATTTCGAATCTACGTGTAGGATGTCGTTCAGCGAGCGACCTCTCGCTGTTCGGCCGGTAGCGTTAAAAAACGACTCGCAGCCTTTTTCTGCACTCGCCTTGCGGATTACCGCTCGGTAAGGAATATCGAGTCGGGTTTTGTCAATGGGCGCCAAGCGCGTCATGTGACCCCTCAACTCATATTCTGCGAGAAATTCATTGTTTTCTCGCACGAGTGTCTGATCTGTGTCTACTTTCTTCCGTAACCTTGTCAAAGCGGAAAGCGATATTTGGAAAAATCTACAAAGACTGTATCCTGCTTTGTGCGGTTAAAGGGAAGATTGACAACAAATCTTCCCGTCGCATGAAATGCGACGGTTTTTATAAAGTGCGCTTCGCACTCTTCCTCAGCCGCGGTAAACACCGGGGCTGTGGGAATTTCCTCTATTTCCCAGAAACATCGAATCGTCTGATGGCGATTCGTGAACATTGCAATGCAACGTTCTTATGTTGTTTGGGTGAGGATTAGGTGTGTTTACAGCCTCGGACAATATCCAGCCGAAGGCGGATTCTTGCGCGAGCGGGCCATGAGTATGTATTCGGCGGAATGCCGGCCGAATAATACTCGTAAACACATCTGCGCCGAGCAACACCTCAATGTTTTGTCTCGACGCTAGGTCAGGAACGGCGAGCTGTACGTCGCGTAACGTTTCGTACATAAGCGCGATCACCGACAGCGATACGTAATTCGGGATTTTTGAAACCACGAATGCGTTCGCATTATAGGTCGTCGATTCATCTGAGGTAAATCCTAGATGCATCTCAACACTATATTTTATGGTCTGGGTCCGACCGCCCCCCAAGCCAGCAAACATGACTGGGTTTTTTCTCCTCGCGAGTTTTAGTTCGTTTACTAAGCTCTCGGAGAAAACGTACGTCTCGGAACCCTGATCCATAAGGGCACGCGCGATACGCGTCGTGCTATTCTTCCCATACACTCTTACGTTGGCCGTAGCAAGCAATACTTGCCTTGGTACACACGCACCGAGCACGGTACGGTGTGACGTAGAGCGTTACGGGGAATCAGCTGGAGCTCTGTTTATTTTGGCTTGCCGGTGAGGTGGGACACGTTAGACCTTTTTTCCATGTCGCTCACCGTTTGCAGCCTTTTTAAACGTCTTATGAGTCTCCGTCTGATCCGAATGCAGCAGAGTATGATGCTTCTCACTGCATTCGCTGCACATTGTCGTGCATTGGCATTGCCTGACCATGTGCTCGTGAGACAAGCAAAGTATACAGTGCTTTTCCTCCTTTATGAACTCGAAGCGAGCTTTAGGAGGCAATCGCAGAAAACTATTGCATTGCAATAGCCCGTGCGACTGCTCACAGAGCTCACAGGTCAACTCCGTAACGGGACTGGGAGTCACCACTGTGTTCAACGCCCGAACACGTGGTTTCTCAGGGGTTGATTTCTCGGGCTTGCGTTTCTGTTCGTTTATAACGATCATAGCGCGTGCATGCGTCTCGAGGAACTCCATTATCTCGTCAAACGAGGGGTATTCCGTCGAGAGCTTTCGAGATTTTTCCCAATCCCAGTCTAGCCGTTTGTCAAGCTTGGTTTTCACCAAATGCGCGAGCAGCCAGCTATGCTGTTCTGCCATTGTTCCCAGATTGTCTAGGGCAGCGAGCGCGTGCTTGAATCCGATGGTGACCTGCTGTACACTAGCGAGGTCATCATTACGGATTGATTCCAGCTGAGTGAGCTGGTCGAGCAGCTTGGCGGTAACTATGCGTGGGAGCCCGAATTCTCGTTGCAGGGTTTCCCACGCTACCTTAAAATTTTTACTTTCAATTTTAAGGTTTTTTATCTTCGCCAAAGCGTCTCCCTCTAAACAAGCGTTCAGCTGATGCAGCCGCTGCAAGTCAGAGAGCCCTGCGTTTTCAATTACCCCGGTGGTAAACAGATCTTCGAAGTGTTGCCACTCCGATGGATCTCCTCCGTATTTGGGTAAGCGCATTTTTGGGAGCTCGATTGGTGCCTGAAATTGTACTCCGGACACCGTGGGTTTATTAGCCTCGGCTAACTTCGCTTTTTCAGCGGCGACGTAGTCTTCAAATTGCAAGACTTCGTCTAAAGCTTCGTCCATCAACCCCAACTTGAAGAATTCGTAACTATTACGCTTCTGGGGTGGGACAAGCTGTTTCAACGTTGTACAACGTTGCAGGGCATCCGTCCAACTTGCGGAAACGTGCGCCAGTTTTTGGCTGAGGAGCGACTCAGTAAACTGCGCGCGCCCTTGTTTCTTAAGGTTCGCGATCACCTTTTTGATTATCTGTAGCCGGTCGGTCAGATCTTCGATCGCGTTGTCAACAACGGTCGGTTCTGGCGGCGGTAGAGACATGGTGATCGTTTCGAGAGTCAATATCTACTCGAAGAACCTTGCGGGTATTCCCACTTGAGGAGACCTGTACTATTACTTTCCACTCCTAATTACCTCAAATATCCGGCTCGAAGGACCGTTTGTTAAAAAGGTGGACTGTATAATACACTCCAACGACTTTTCAACGGTGGCTCGAATATGAGGAGATAGGAGTTTTTGAGGGAAAGTAAATTGTCGTACAGCGAGGTTATATTGATAGTGACCCACCTAATGGTGGGCCGTTTATTGTATCAAAATAAACCCCTTTGGTGGACGGCGGTCTGCAGGTCCTCCGTCTCCTCCGGTGGTCCCTTGGACGTCTCGCGACGTTGGCGTCTGAAATTAATATTAACGAACGAAGGGGTGAAACCACCTATTCGATACGATACGTATCCGTTCGTGACGCTGTTTCCCGTACGCTCCTGACGGCGATAATCGCTATCGAAGGAGGGGGAATACAGCCAAACTGCTCAGAACGCAGAGTTAGTGGACTGTATGTTTCGACGAACCTCGATAATCGAGAATCCGTCCGCTCGCACTGTCGTAGTCACGGTTAAACCGATTCTACTGCGTGGGCGTCAGCGTAAGGGTGGCGGTTAATCTTACAAGGAGGTTGTAAGGCTCCGAGTTCGATAGTCCAGCCGAATTAACCCGTGCATCAACAACCTTGATTCAAAGCTCGCGAGTGACTCAATACGTCACGCGGCTATAGAAATCTCGGTGGAAGACGTGGTCCAACTCACCACTTACTTGCACAAAAGCGACTATATATAGAGATATATAGAGGGGGCGTATTGTAAGCGTGTTCAGACCAGTCACTATCCCCACTCTCAATACTATCTCCGTCGTAATGACGACGGCGTATATGGCAGGTGCGACTATATTGGTTGAACCGGGTCAAGCCTGCCTGGCTGTGCCGCGCTCGCTCACCTAGAGGAGTGGGGGACAGACCAGGCCTTACCTGCGAGACCTGTGGCTGGACCAGCCAATTCCGACACCGAATAATATGCGAATCCCGTAGGAAAGGCAAGGGTGTAAGGGAAATTGACCTTCACAATCCGAGTATCTGTTCTTCTGCAGCACTGGGACGTCACAGCGTATGCCAGAGCTTATGGCAGAGGAAATGTACTCGGAAAGAGTGTCCTCCGTGTTACACGGGTGGCCGTACGGAATCGGAAACACGATTCCTTCCAAGAGTTTCTCTTGAACACTTACACGCACACGATCGACTATCTGCGCACAATAGAAGCGGCGTATAACGTAAGTGCGTTAATAAAGAGTTTCTCTTGAACGGCGGGCAGTGAATTCGGGGAACGAACACGAATCTCGCGTCAATCACACCGAAATACACTTATGCGCGGTGAAGCTACAACCGTGCACTGTTTGAGTACGAAACTCGGAAAATCCAGAGCTCGATTTATAAATATTGCTATTTTTCTAAGGCTCTCTTACGGCGTGTGGAACGATCTCGTAATCGAGATCGGTTCCGTTCGCACAGTCGTGCCAAAGCTCGCCGTCAAATACTCGTAACAAGCATCCGACAGCTCGACTGGAGAGTGGATTACGAATTAGTTGTTTCAATAATTCAGTAAATCCAGAGTTTAATAACTCTTTGGTGGGCTTGATTCTCTTGATAGCGAGAAGAACGATGTCGTAATGAACTCCGTTCTGGTCGCACAGTCGTGCCAAAGCTCGCCGTCAAATACTCGTAACAAGTATCCAACAGCTCGACTGGAGAACTTTTACCGCTGCGAAGACTCGTATGACAAGTGATCGCTAGCGCGCCTCAATAGCAAGTGATCGCCTGCACGATTCGTGAGCGAGTTACTCCTCGCACGTTTCGTGAGCAAGTAACGACGTGAACTCGGTGCGGCAACGAAGCGTCGCGAGAGCGTCAGCTGACCCGCTACGCGGCGCTGTCTGTCTCTTACTCGCCTGTCTCTGTTCAACGTACGTCTGTTTGTTGTTCTCTTTGTCTCTCTATACCTTCGCGACACGAGTTTGATTTGAACGTTTTGTACGTTGATCTACCGATCGCCGTGTTTATCGGCTGACATTAGCTGGTAGCCAGAAAGTCACGCCGTTTCTACTTGAATTATTATGGGTTATTGGCCTCTCGAACAAATAACCTCGGAGGAATCGTCAACGGATTTAGATCGTGACAATCGCGAAATTCAAGCACGTTTCAAACTAACGCGATATTTAAACAAAATGAAAGATAAATCTAGTGCGCTTGACTATAGAGACAGCCTACTTTTGCGATATTGAGGCGTACTTTGGGATATTCGGGAGCATGTTGTCCATCAGAAATCGTTGTAGGCCGCGTGACGTCACGACATGTTGAATCTTTAAGTATCTGGAGATTTAGGGTTCTTATAGAGACACCTGGATGCACGCCCGGTAGCGAGGGCACATACAATGTTGGTGAAACGTCTATTATGTTATTTATTTACGTATTTTAGGCGAAAAAGTAGACTTTGAGAAAGACAGTTCCGGCATTTGTCGCTACGAGCGCTGATATTTGTATTCGATGAGTGCTGCCACCGACCAGTGATACTCTTGTCGATGCTGCTGCCGTCGTCGACACAACGACGCGACAGATCAACATAGCGACGCAGTCGATAACGCAGGTAACATACGTGTACCTACAAGGATCGCAAGGGTCTCGGAAATTAGATACCACACATCGACAACGCAAAGATGTGAATCTTTAGACAATACACGTGATGGATAAAACATCAATCTAGCGGACAGGATTCCTAAAACATCCTATTTTCCGTTTTCAAGAAACAGCAATATTCGCCAGCCTGTTGCCCGTCGAGAAGCTATGCAAGAAAGCGAGTCGCTGGCGTAGCTTCTCTCTCGGCCAGCCTAGCCGTGCCGTGGTACACTCACACCACTCGGCCGGCGTGTACGTGTGCCAACGGCGATTGCAAGGGTCCGCGAGGATCCTAACTACGCCTAAATAAAGCAAAAGAATGATCTGTTTGCAGTCTAACGCGCTGAATAAAGGGTAAATCTAGTGCGCTTGACCAAAGAGAAGTCATACTTTTGCGTTCTTTAGCCGCAGTTTCGGATATTCGAAAGCATGTTGCTCGCACTCAACATCGCTCGGCCGGCGTGTACGTGTGCCAACGGCGATTGCAAGGGACCGCGAGGATCCTAACTACGCCTAAATAAAGCAAAAGAATGATCTGATTGCAATCAAGCGCGCTAGGCAAAGGGTAAATCTAGTGCGCTTGACTAGACAGAAGTCATACTTTTGCGTTCTTTAGCCGCAGTTTCGGATATTCGCCAGCCCGTTGCCCGTCGAGAAGCTATGCAAGAAAGCGAGTGGCTGGCGTAGCTTCTTTCTCGGCCAGCCTAGCCGTGCCGCGATACACTCACACACCACTCGGCCGGCGTGTACATGTACTAACGGCGATTGAAATTATTTCGAATATTGAAAACCGCACCTCGATATGTTCAAGAAATAAACAAACTATATTATTTTTGCGCGGTCGTAATTTACGCCGCCGGAAATTATCATACTCTTTCTTCTATACCGGACAGACTTTACTGTCCACTCGAAATCTGCGTTGTGTTACAGCCACATATCATCTGTACTGCTTCGTCTTCGACAACGGATCGAGCATGAGCTGATAATGTAAGATACTTTACTTTTTATATTTTCAAGTACATAGCAGTTTTGTCATATTTCAATAATATATTTTGTGATGTTTCAGTTACAGTCACATATCATTTGAACTCCTGGATCGTCGAGAGGATGATGCAGTTCACGTAGAACGAGACGGCGAATGAAGCAATCTTAATTTATAGCAATCTCAATAAATGACATTTATTAACATAATTTATATATACATATATGTTTGGTATATTAATAAATTATTTGTACATGTAGTTTAATTTTCATTTATCTATATACACCCATCGCTCCGCGTTCCATGAGTGAAGCCTGTCCGGTATAGAAGAAAGAGTATGATAATTTCCGGCGGCGTAAATTACGACTTCGCAAAAATAATACCGTTTGTTTATTTCTTGAACATATCGAGGTGCGGTTTTCAATATTCGCAATAATTTCAATCGCCGTTAGTACATGTACACGCCGGCCGAGTGGTGTGTGAGTGTATCGCGGCACGGCTAGGCTGGCCGAGAAAGAAGCTACGCAAGCGCCTCGCTTTCTTGCATAGCTTCTCGACGGGCAACAGGCTGGCGAATATCCGAAACTGCGGCTAAAGAACGCAAAAGTATGATTTCTCTCTAGTCAAGCGCACTAGATTTACCCTTTGCCTAGCGCGCTTGATTGCAATCAGATCATTCTTGTGCTTCATTTAGGCGTAGTAAGGATCCTCGTGGACCCTTGCAATCGCCGTTGGCACACATACACGCCGGCCGAGTGGTGTGAGTGTACCCCGGCACGGCTAGGCTGGCCGAGAGAGAAGCTACGCCAGCCACTCGCTTTCTTGCATAGCTTCTCGACGGGCAACGGGCTGGCGAATATCCGAAACTGCGGCTAAAGAACGCAAAAGTATGACTTCTGTCTAGTCAAGTGCACTAGATTTACCCTTTATCCAGCGCGTTTGACAGCAAACAGATCATTCTTTTGCTTTATTTAGGCGTAGTTAGGATCCTCGCGGTCCCTTGCAATCGCCGTTGGCACACGTACACGCCGGCCGAGTGGTGTGAGTGTACCACGGCACGGCTAGGCTGGCCGAGAGAGAAGCTACACCAGCGACTCGCTTTCTTGCATAGCTTCTCGACGGGCAACGGGCTGGCGAATATCCGAAACTGCGGCTAAAGAACGCAAAAGTATGACTTCTCTTTGGTCAAGCGCACTAGATTTACCCTTTATTCAGCGCGTTAGACTGCAAACAGATCATTCTTTTGCTTTATTTAGGCGTAGTTAGGATCCTCGCGGACCCTTGCAATCGCCGTTGGCACACGTACACGCCGGCCGAGTGGTGTGAGTGTACCACGTCACGGCTAGGCTGGCCGAGAGAGAAGCTACGCCAGCGACTCGCTTTCTTGCATAGCTTCTCGACGGGCAACAGGCTGGCGAATATTGCTGTTTCTTGAAAACGGAAAATAGGATGTTTTAGGAATCCTGTCCGCTAGATTGATGTTTTATCCATCACGTGTATTGTCTAAAGATTCACATCTTTGCGTTGTCGATGTGTGGTATCTAATTTCCGAGACCCTTGCGATCCTTGTAGGTACACGTATGTTACCTGCGTTATCGGCTGCGTCGCTATGTTGATCTGTCGCGTCGTTGTGTCGACGACGGCAGCAGCATCGACAAGAGTATCACTGGTCGGTGGCAGCACTCATCGAATACAGATATCAGCGCTCGTAGCGACAAATGCCGGAACTATGTCTTTCTCAAAGTCTACTTTTTACGCCTAAAATACGTAAATAAATAACATAATAGACGTTTCACCAACATTGTATGTGCCCTCGCTACCGGGCGTGCATCCAGGTGTCTCTATAAGAACCCTAAATCTCCAGATACTTAAAGATTCAACATGTCGTGACGTCACGCGACCTACAACGATTTCTGATGGACAACATGCTGCCGAATATCCCAAAGTACGCCTCAATATCGCAAAAGTAGGCTGTCTCTATAGTCAAGCGCACTAGATTTATCTTTCATTTAGTGGACGTGTATACTCAAAACTCCTACTTTTGCGTTTTTTCGCCGTCAAAAGCGGCCCCCCGGAACCTTGAAATAGCTTGAAATCTCGTACGAGTTCCTCTCTGCTCGTATACGTATAGGCTAATCTAGCGGAAGTGTGTGTGCCACACATTCTCATTCGACCTTCCCTAGCGGCCGCTTGGAACGCTTCGATCAGGAGTCCGCACCCTTAAGCCTACTACAGACATTGCATCTTATGGGCTCTTCTGTCTAGGCATCGGGGCCCACAGTGGCCCCCGTACCATTTCGGTTTCGCGCTCAATGTTACCGATAGTTAACGAATTTAAGCGTATTAGCAAGAACTGTATATGAAAAAGGAAATTTGAAAAAATTTCATTTGTATAGTTTTTCATTTTGATGTAAATAATATTAGGATGTTATTTCTATGCAGTTATTCGACGTGTACGTAATTTATTACTTGCATTGTTATTTTTTTTAGCAACTCCCTACAGCTTTATGGTGTTTACTTTGATTGTTTCTGCACACGTTCATACAAATTTTATTTGAATCGTAATACTTTTATAAATGTTGATAAATAATTGAGATCTAAATTTACTTACATAGACTACATTTTTAAGCACTATATTAAATTACGATGTACGTTTTTCAATTGTAAGTTAAAATATCAGTTACTAAATTGATATTTTTTGTAATTAATACTTATGAGTGCTTCCCGTTTTTATTAACGTCCCGTTTAAATTCTGACGTAATAGAGACATTTTTTTCTATTTTGAGAATGCATGGTGGCACCTACAATCGAAACCCTTCTGCAAAAGCAGTACGTCAAGCTTTTCGAAAAAGTGCATTCATGAATTTAAATTGTAGTTCACCGTATGCAAATAATGAATGCGACGCTGGCGTAATGCTTTTGCAGGAGGCAGTTATCTTAGCCGAACATGAGCAAGCCTCTGTAGATTTGGATGCCGCAGAAGTAGTATTAGAAGATGAGGGGGATGAAGAACATACAGATATCACAATCAGTGCATCTGTATGTTCTCCATCCACATGTACTTTAGAAGCGTGTGCAATAGAGTATTTTGCTGGATACGTTGCGAAGAAATGTACAGAGAAAAGTAAATGTCCCGCGTGTTTAGTTTTCTTTGTAGATTTTAGTAATCATTTAACTCGCGATGAACAATTATTAATCTCCTTCCGTTCATATTTGTTGGACGAAAATATTCACTTTGGGAACTTAGTAGTTCCTACGAGTGAATTTTCGAAATTATTTTCGTTAATTAATACAACATTTGATAAATACTTCCCTTGCATGCGATGCGAAACACAGATTCTAGACAAATTACTTAGGATCATTGTTAAAACAGTCGAGCCCAATTATCCCAATTGGTTTGTTGATAATGATTGTGCCGAGCATCGCAAGGAGATGGTGTATTTCTTTATGCAAGTAAAAATTCATAAAGTTACGCTGTGGCTGGGACAAAATTTACGTTTTCAGTCCAATCAAAGATCTGTGGCTCGACTGCAGATTTTGAAAGGATTATAATTTTTAGCTTTTTCTTCTTCTTATGGTATATCGGCCATTTACTCGTGTAAATATTTTATAATTTATTATATTAAATTATATTAAAAATATTTTATCTATATTCTAGTAATATATTTTGTTTATATTTTTATTTAGGTTTAGTTATATATTTTATTTATGTTTTTTATTTATATATTTTATTTATATATTTTATTTATGCTTTTTATTTATATTTTTTATTTACATGTTTTATGTACATATTTTATGTATATATAATAGTTTTATGCATTGCTTCCGCTTTACTCACATTATACAATAATTACATTTCTACCAATGCTTTATCATCTTTCTTTGCTGCGTTTCCTGCTTACTCTAGTCTACATGCTGCTTTACAGCTTTTGCGTCACGCTTGCTTGAGTTTATTCAATATTTACTTCTAGGGTACGGGTTTATATTGAATAAACTCCGGGGTGGACAAGTCCTTTTTCATGCCTTCACGTGGCCCACCCTGTTAGCACTGCTGATTCGAAAATTCATTACCAAGTTCAATATAATCACTAACAATGTGAAATATCGAATTGTCTTTTGATAGAAGTAGCAAAGCAATTGAAATAAACAGAAAAAGCAGTGTAACCAAATGAAATGAGGCAAATTTTTTAATATTGCGTACATATGATTTAGATGTTTTTTCATTTGGAAACTTATAACAATATTACTTAATTTATTTAGAGGTAAGGAGGCTGTTGAAATAAAGTAGTCACATTGTGGGTGTTCCATTTCTCAGAAAACGACATTTTTACAAGATATATTACTTTATGTTCAGTACAACCATCCGCATTTTCGAACCGTAAGCAAGGCGATTGGACCTCTTACGATGCCCCATCTGCCCTGCACGTTTTTCAAAATAACAAATACTAATAGCACCGAATTACCCGTAGTAGCAATATTCCCGAGAAGCCGTTACTCTTCGTCAAAACCTTCAGCATTTTATTGACCCATTGTCCACATTTGGTGACCAGCAGTCGAGCCATCGTCGAGTCCTTTCTTTCCGTTTTCTTTGTTCCGAGTCAAGGCGCTTCTCTGGTTTATGACCTGCTACGGTTCTGCCTTTGGGACACGCGGATTCCTCGCGTGCGTCACTCGTGGGTACAAGTGTACCTACGAGGGACTCCTGGGTTGGAGGCGGCCCTTTTTTCCCTTTCCATTCCATTTTTTTGTTGACCAATTATCTAAGACGGCCGTGCTCCTTACCAATTCTCGGAAAATGGCAGTCAACGAATCCGCTTGTCCCACAGAAAAACTCACGCCCACACCGAGTTTACCTTTTCACGCCATCCATCATCACCAGACACTTCTTCATCAAACACAGTCCGGGAAGCTTTGTCGACAGTATCCAATCAGTATAGATAAAACTCTTGTAACCAAAGTTATTTTATTTTTAAAATATAGTTTTAATTGTTCGTTAAATAGTGCCTAATTTATTATATTCCTACCACCTCTATCACCTTAAGTGGTTATAGGGAATCGCGTACCACGTTGTCGCATTTGAATCGGGGATTTACAACCCTCGTAGACCAATCCGGTCTCAACGCGAGTTCGTGATAAAACATTTGGTAAAACTCACATCCGCGAATGTCGGGACGTCGGCGCGGCGTCGCTTTGGCTGTTACAATGTAACAACTCGAAAAAAGGCTAATAGAGTGTGTGTCATAAGTCGAAATGACGATCGGCACGAGACGAGAGTGGGGAAGACGTTAGTTGCACGTCCGCCCAATGTTCAGTTCGACAGAAGAGTCGGTTTGGGCAGGACATACCTGGTATATATTAATAAGTTCATAGTTCCAAGTTTTTATATTAAAGAAAGTTCCTTATTCACTAACGCTGTGCTTTATGATAAGAGAAACACCATCCCTATCATATCCTCAACAGGTTATGGGCCCAGTATAGCCTAGTGAAAGAAAAGGGTATTAAAGAAAATTAATAACTGTTAAAGTGCAGAGTGTGCGGAAAAATGGAATCTACACATCTGAAGATTGAGAAGCTGAGGGACAAGGATAATTGGCAACAATGGCGTTTTATAATACGTACATTGTTGGAGGAGGATGACAATATGCTTGACGTATGTGAAGCCAGGCTATTCCGTCCGGAGACAAATTCAGCAAATTATGAAACAAAACTCAAGACTTTTTTGAAGGCAGACAAGGCTGCAAGAAAGTTAATTGTTACGACAGTGGAGAAGAAACCATTAGATTTGCTGTTAAGCTGCACAACTGCCAGGGAAATGTGGAAGAAGCTGAACGCTGTGTACGACATGAAGTCGGAGGAAAATCTGTCATTAGTACAAAAATAGTTTTTCGATTTTAAGTGGGAACTAAGCAAGAACGTTACCCACAACTTATCAAAAGTCGAGCAGTTGGCGTCGAAGATGAAGAGTTTGGGTAGTGAAGTGCCAGATTCAATGCTCGTGACACGCATTTTGTGTAAATTGCCGAAAAAATTTAATCATTTTCACAGTGCGTGGGATTCTGTTGAAGAATCAAAGAAAAATCTTGAAAATCTAACAGCGAGATTGATGTCTGAAGAAATGAGGACAGAAGAACAATCTGTTGAAGAAGAAACGATCGCGTTATTAACAAAATCAAGATTTGAAAAGAAGCCATTTAAATCCAGTGAAAATAATTGTGCGAACAAAAATGCAGATATTGTTTGCTATGGTTGCGGCAGAAAAGGGCATAAGAAGCAAGATTGTGTTGGCTGTTTTACGTGCGGTTCAAGAAACCATCTAAGCAGAAATTGCTTTAAAAGAAGAGATACCTTCAAAGGGAGGCCAAATACGCAGAGCATCAACTCGAATCAAGGACGGCGCAATTCAACAGCAAGGCAGGCGTTTTTGGGGAGCTGCAACATGGAGCAGGACAATGATTTTTGGCTGATCGACTCAGGAGACACGGACCATATGACGTACCAACGAGAGTTGTTTTGTGAGTTCGAGAAATTCGTGGTGCCATTAAGTGTAAGAATAGGTAATGGCGAAAACATTTCTGCGCATGGTAAAGGTAGTATAGAGATTGAAACTTACGTGAATGGTGAATGGATCGAAGTAGTGATGCATGATGTATTGTTCGTACCGAAATTAAAGCAGAATTTATTTTCTGTTAAAGTAGTTGCGAAAAAAGGCGTTAATTTCTCTATTACTGATTGTGGAAAAAAATGTTTGTTCACGCGTGGTGGAATAGTTATAGCGACAGGCACTGATAGTGGTAATTTATATAAAATTAATTTGCGGGTCGTATTACCGAAAAACTGTAATTTGATGGAAAAGGTCGATAAAAATTTAAAATCGGAAAAGTCGGGTTCATTACAGTTATGGCATGAACGTTTGTGTCACCAAAATAAAAGACACGTGAAAAGTTTTTTGCAAAACGTGGGTATAAATGTGAATGTTTCGAATGAAGATGATGTGTGTGAAGGCTGTGCTTACGGAAAGCAACACAGGTTAAGTTTTCATGAGAATATAGAACGCGCTAAAAAACCTCGCGAAATTATATATGCTAATGTTTGTGGGCCTATGGAACAAGAGTCGTTGGGTAGAAAATTATATTTTCTAATTTTTAAGGACGATTTTTCGAGATTTAGAACAATTTATTTTATTCGGCATAAATCGGAAGTAATCGATAAATTCAAAATATATTGTAATGAGATTGAAAATCAATTCAATGAGAATATCAAAGTGTCTCACACAGACGGTGGAAAAGAATTTAAAAATAGAGAGGTCAAAGATTTTTTGGACAGTAAAGGGATTAAACATACGGTAAATGTTCCATATACACCTGAGCAGAATGGTATCGCGGAGTGCGAAAATCGTATTGTAGTAGAGGCAGCAAGATCAATGATTTATTCTAAGTCGGGAATGTCTTTGTCTTTGTGGGCTGAAGCAATGAACACCGCCGTGTTCGTAATTAATAGAACAGGTCCGACTAAAGAAGGGAATAAAACTCCTTACGAGTTATGGTATGGGAAAGTCACGAATATTGACAATTTAAAAGTTTTTGGGACTGAGTGCTTTGTTCACGTACCTGTAGAGAAAAGGAAAAAGTTGGATAAGAAGGCGTTAAAAGGGTTTCTTGTTGGATATATAGAGAATTGCAAAGGTTATCGTATTCTGGTTCCGGGCTTGAGAGATGTAATTCTAAGTCGCGATGTTATGTTTAAATTAGAAAAGGTATGTTCAAATGAAGTGACTGTTAGTGACTCAAAAGGAAATAATGAGACTAGTAATTCAGTAGAAAATAATCAGAACAGTATAGACAATAGTACTGAGGAAGAAGGGAGGTCAACAGACAGACCTTGCACTCTTTAAAAGACACTGAAGAGAACGTAAGAGAATTACGCGATAGACGACGTATTAAGCGTACTGAATTTTATGGGTGCCCGATTACATTTATGGCAGAAGCGTTGCCTGAAAATTATAGTGATGCAATTAATTCTAAAGAAAAGGATCAGTGGATGAGAGCGATGCAAGACGAGATTAACTCTTTGCATGAAAATAAGACGTGGATACTCGTAGAAAAACCGTAACCGTTTCTTTATGTAAAGAAATTTAATGAAGATAGTAGAATACGTTTCAAAGCGCGATTAGTTATTAAAGGTTATTCACAAAAGGAAGGGATTGATTACAAAGAGACATTTAGCACTGTTGCACGTTTTGATACAGTTCGATTTTTGTTAAGTATTGCAGCTCATAATGGATTATATCTTGGACAGTTTGACATAAAAACGGCATTTTTATATGGGGATTTAGAAGAGAATATGTTTATGATGCAACCGGAAGGGTTTAATGATGGGACAGCGAGGGTTTGTAAACTATTAAAGAGTCTTTACGGGTTAAAACAAGCTCCAAGGTGTTGGACTGAACACTTTTCAGGTTTTGTAAAAAGGTTTGGGTTTCATCAAAGCTCAGCCGACCCTTGTTTTTATATTTATAATGAAGGTGACCGAAAAATGTATTTAGCTATTTATGTTGATGATGGGCTTTTAGCAGCTTCGCAGAATTTCTTAATAGATCAATTCTTTACTGAATTAGCTAAGGAATTTAAAATAACTACCACAAAAGAAGTAACGAATTTCTTAGGCGGAGAAATTGTCAGATTAAAGGATGGTTCTATTTTTATACACCAGACAAAATATATTGAAAGCATTTTACAAAAATTCAATTTAAACGAAGCAAATAGTGTCTGTACTCCAATAGAGGCAAGTTGGGATGCAGGTAATTCAGAAGGGAACAATTGTAAAGCGCCCTATAGGGAGGCCGTAGGTAGCCTTATGAATCTGCAAGTATTTAGCCGGCCCGATATAAGCTATGCCGTAAACATTGCTTCGAGAGCACTGGAAAAACCAAACGAAGGACATTGACTACTCGTTAAGCGAATAATGAGGTACCTCAAGGGTACGTTAGACAGGATTATTTTATACTAAAGGCGGTAATTTTAAGGTGTATAGTGACGCAGATTATGCGGGAGACAAAGAGACACGTAAATCAACGTCGGGTATCGTGTGTCAATACGCGAATGCAGCAATCTCACGGCAGAGTAAGAGACAGCAATGTGTATCATTGTCTACGACAGAAGCTGAGTATGTTAGCGCAGCATCAGCCGTTAAAGAGATTGTCTGGCTAATGAAATTGTTCAGTGAATGTGAAATTAATGTACAGTACACGTTATTAGTAGATAATATGAGTGCGATAAAATTAATCAAAAATCCAAAGTTTCACCAAAGAAGTAAACATATCGGTGTAAAATATCATTTCATACGTGATCTATATAATAAAAGCGAAATTGACGTAGAATATGTTAAGACCGATAAGCAGTTAGCAGACATTTTTACGAAAGCACTATGTAAACCGCGACTCATATATTTAGTAAAGGAATTAGGACTTATAACTAAGAGGGATATTGGGAAGTGATATTGTAAACTCTTGGATGTTGAGCTTTAGGGAGAGAATTGAAATAAAACAGATAATTTGAAAATAAAGCTCAAATCCAGTAGTGTCAGGGTGTCGCTTTCACAGCTACCGTAAAGCGATTTTAGAAAAGTCCAGGAAGCGGTGAATGTTTTTTGGATGTTAAGTTTTAGGGAGAGTGTTGAAATAAAGTAGTCACATTGTGGGTAAAACTCATATCCGCGAATGTCGGGACGTCGGCGCGGCGTCGCTTTGGCTGTTACAATGTAACAACTCGGAAAAAGGCTAATAGAGTGTGTGTCATAAGTCGAAATGACGATCGGCACGAGACGAGAGTGGGGAAGACGTTAGTTGCACGTCCGCCCAATGTTCAGTTCGACAGAAGAGTCGGTTTGGGCAGGACATACCTGGTATATATTAATAAGTTCATAGTTCCAAGTTTTTATATTAAAGAAAGTTCCTTATTCACTAACGCTGTGCTTTATGATAAGAGAAACACCATCCCTATCATATCCTCAACAGAGGCAAATGCAACAACGAACTATTCATATCCGAGCAGAGTAAGGGGCGTTGACCATTTTTTAATCTCATTCCATGGTTGTGAGAGATCTAGCCGTAAGAGTTTCCACGTCGTGGAAACAGCGAGGAGGAAAGGACAGAGAATTGGTGAAAGAGAAATAGGTAGATTGAGGTAGGTAAGTACGGTGAAGAAAGGTGTAGAGATATGTACGAAAGGAAGAGAGATATATGAAAGTAAACACTATATTGACAGAAAGATATACAGAATTGAATGCGGTAAATGTACAGGTGTAAGAAAAGAACGGAGCTGATAGAATAGATGGAGAAAGAGGGTCGAATAGTCGCGAAGCCCACGAATGCACGAAAGAATACGTCTGTGAAGCCCACAGAAGTTTTGACAAAATGTGTAAATCGCGTGATCAGTCGATCGTGAACGCAGTGAATTGCGTATAAGACAAGGAGAGCGAGCGCTTGTCGTCGGCCTATTTATACTGCTTTTGGGCCATCGGTCAGGAAAGGATAAGGAGTGGGAAGTTTGAAATTGCAGGTACGAACGCACCGACAGTTCGTTAGCGCGTGAGGGCAATGCCCTGACAGCCGGTGCGTCTAAGGAAACAATGGAAAATATGCAGTGAATTTGAAATGTAAGCTATAGGAACGATGGCCCGCGAGACAGTTACATTCGATATATAAACACGCTCGGCAGAGCGGTTTACGATTGCGGTCGTTCACCGTGGTTTTTCGACACCTAGCGCGAGCAGCTGAGCTCGGTGCGAGACACAAAAACTATCGCGGCTGATAATTCTTATGCCGATTCTCCGGTGTATCGGACAAGAACCATCGCAAGAAATTATATCGAGAAATAACCATGCAAACGAACCGAGGCGAGTGAAAGGATTTTGAATAATGGTGTTACAAAAATGTATTTACCAATTTAAAAAGTTGTTATTTAGTCATTATTTCGCTTTAAAAAGGTGTTCGTTATTATATTCCACATTTCTCTTAATTTTATAATTTTTAAATATTAAATATAAAACTTAGGGTAAGAACGGTTCACCGTTTTTATTAATGATTGATTCATTTCTATTAAAATTTTTTTGTCGTCTGCTTGTAATTTACTATTTTGTTTATACCTCCCAGTTCCGACCAACGAACGGTTTTTGAAATTAGGCGCGACAAGAGTCAAGCTCTCGGCATTTCGTGACACACCGACACAACCACACTATCGCGCCTTGGTGTCGTGCTCGGGATCGAAAACAAAAGACCGCGCTCACCGGCGACACACACCGGCACCTACTCCCATACACACAATCAACGCGTTTCGAACGCCTTGTAATCGGGCTCAAACCATATATGTAAAATCAGTTGGCATCAGCTGATTGAGGAACGACACGAACAAATCAAATAAAGAAAGTGAAAAGTTATCAATTTTGGAAGGCTATATATTCTTCATTCGCCTTTTCTCAATCCCATTTTCTGATCACTTCATCGATTCCTATCTTCCTCTGTCGCTTTCCATCATTTCACTATCATTATCTCCGTTAATTCCTGATTCCACATCTCACCAGCATTTATCCTAACACATGCCTCAATTTAGTTTTTAGTGTTTTTAAATATCATACATTTAGCTGCGTTGATTCTTGTGTTCGAATATAATTTTCATAAACAACAGTTAACACGTACGAACTACTACGTACATTCATCGAGCTTGAGACATTTCAGTACAACGTATGCTATATTATTATTCGATTTATATTGTATTTGGGCTTATTTTGATCAAGAAGACATTATCAATCGACAGGTGATGATAGCATTATGATAAAGCCAATAATAAATATAATCGGATTTAGTTAGTAAATGCCAATATGCTTTGCGTTATCCGTTATAATGTTGCCTCACACGCAGAATCACGGCCGCATCGAATGTCGTGTGCCGCGTACCTCCGAAAGACAACAATGTAAGCAATCGTTTCACTAACGCGTACTAATAATACTAAAATGTCTGTTATAATTCATAATTCTGCCATGAGAACATTATCAATCGATTGTAAATCGTTTTCTGATGAAAACAAGTCTAAACATACCACTAATCGGATAAGTTAAACTGTGTTAGTACGGAAACGTTTCCTTCGCAGTTGACGAATGAATTTCATTTGAGGCTTTCACTTTCGACGACATATTCTAATCTGTATAATTTTTAATATACGAATATTAGTTTACACACACACGTGTACACAGCAATAATTATCATGCCGCGGTCTTTTATACCTTTCTTAATATTTTCGTATCGAAAAATAATACCTCTCGTATTAAAATTCAAATTAATTATGTTGATAAGTTAACATTTGCTAATAATATACAAGTGACGAAAATAATATGAAAACTATTGCTTGGGTGAACGTGTATTTTATTTATATAATCAGGTATACATACATGTATTAAAAACCCAAGAATTAAAAACTGCAAAATTTGTAACAATTTTATATTCACGTAAAAAATTTTAAAAAATGATGAAAATTTTTGAAGAAATCATCGGATATTCAAATGATCATTTAATAAAATTTTCAAAGATTGAAATTTTTGTGCTTTAGATTAAAAAGAAAGGTGCCTCTGAATTTTGACAGCTCCGAAAAGCAGAACAAAACATATACCTCATCGCCTGTGATAGAAACCGTTCAAACGCTTCCGATGATCGCATCGATAGTTTCTTGGACGATCGTAATACGGCAACATTGCACTTTTGAAGCTGACAACGCTGTAAAATCGAGCCTCCTCAGACATACAATTTATGTGTTGCAGCGTCATGTAGTTCACCAGCTGACCGTTCCATTTCGATAGAGTCCGCTATCGTACCAGGGCATTTTCTACAGAGTCGGTAATTCAGAACCGTAGACAGATAAAAGCATTGCATGCAATGTCTGTAGGTATCTTAAATCTGTGGTCGGGATCAAAACCTACTTATGGTGCGACGAAGCGACCCTTCGCGCTAAACAGACCGCCCGCCGCGCACTCCCATCCGCGCCACAGCCGCGAGAGTTCCACCGTGGCCGCGAGAGTTCCACCACGGCAAGAAGGTTTCTCGCAGTAGAAGACATACGGCGGCGGTGATACAGACCCCCCCGCCCCGGCCTAGTTCACGCCGCGGCCGCGAGAGGGCCGCCGCGACGAAGGGGCTTCTCGCGGCAAGAAGTAATCGGCGGCGGATATGTAAACCAGGCCGCAACACCGTTTCGGCGGAGTCTCCCGGAGCAGTCCTTCTCAGGACTAGAATATAGAGGCGTAACGCACCTCGCGCTCCACGACTCCCCACCGACGGCTAATCGGCCACCGCTATCACCGGTCATCCTACTGTCCGGCGGCGTCTGTCGCAGTTTCGCCCCGCAGGTCCTTCTGGGGGTAAGAACGGCAGCCGGCAAAGGCGTGAGTCCCCGTCGCAACACGGTATTGCGTCCAGCATTGCGTCCGTACCACGTCCGTACCACGTCCGTACCACGTCCGTACCACGTCCGTACCACGTCCGTACCACGTCCGTACCACGTCCGTACCACGTCCGTACCACGTCCGTACCACGTCCGTACCACGTCCGTACCACGTCCGTACCACGTCCGTACCACGTCCGTACCACGTCCGTACCACGTCCGTACCACGTCCGTACCACGTCCGTACCACGTCCGTACCACGTCCGTACCACGTCCGTACCACGTCCGTACCGCGTCCGTACCGCGTCCGTACCGCGTCCGTACCACGTCCGTACCGCGCCCTGTATCGCGCCCTGTATCGCGTCCGCGTCCTGTCTGTCTCGCGTCCGCGTCCTGTCCGTCTCGCGTCCGCGTCCTGTCCGTCTCGCGTCCGCGTCTCCTCTGTACCGCGTCCGCATCTCGCCCGTAATACACCCTGTATCGCGTCCGTACCGCATCCGTACTGCGCCCTGTATCGCGTCCGCATCTCGCCCGTAATACACCCTGTATCGCGTCCGTACCGCATCCGTACTGCGCCCTGTATCGCGTCCGCGTCTTGTCTGTATCGCGTCCGCGTCTCGTCCATAATACGCTCTGTATTGCGTCCGCGTCTTCTCTGCATCGTGTACGTACTGCGACCTGTAAATCGACCACCACTTACGTTGCCGGCACCGCGCGCCTACCATATGCAATTGTATGTTACGCGGGCCGTCCGCGGCCAAGTCGAGACGGTTGCCTTCCGTCGGGGGTTGCTCGAGCGTCACCTACCGACCAACGAACTGAATAAAGCATTCTTCGTGACCATACTCGAGCGGTTCTTATTTCTTCCGCTCCTACCTCCCTCCTCCGTACGCTGGACTAGCTCTGCGAGCATTCAGTGGAGGGACCCTTCGCGTCCACCATCGCGGGCCGCGAAGCCAGACCGTTACAATGGGTATTGTCATCGTCAACAATATCTCCAATTTTTCACATTTTTAGCTACGGTTACTATTAACAAAATGGATATCTCTGTTACTAATAATGAAAGATAAAATCTAATTTTTCTGATGAACATCGGTACACCTATTACAACAAAATGTTACGAATCTACTTCCAACATCGCCGATCGGTTCGAGTGTAGCGTTCCCGACTACGGAACCGATGAAAACTTTTTTGACATGGTTCGAGACTATTGGGAGGACAGATTTTTTTTATTTCGTGAATAAAATTTGTTTCCATCTATTTTGGTTAGCACAACCATAGTATTTTACTACATAATTTTAACAATATTTGTTAACTATTCTGAAATAGTTTTACGCGAAAATATTGTAGCTTACTCTTCATTAGATCGTTCTTTATGGGACTCGTTAATGAAAAGCGTTTCCACATTTAAGGCCTTTAGTACGTCGCGCAGTGCTCTGGACTCTGGACACCCCGTTTTCGTGGCCAAAATTATTTTAGCATTATTTCAAGAGTTAATATCATAGTGCTGTAGATCGTTGAATTCGTCTTGGCGTCAGCTGTATGATTATGAAATAAAAAATATATATTGACTTCTACAAGATATAGGTGTCCTTCATATTTTATGAAAAAAAATGTTGTACAAAATTTTTATATTGAAGTTTATAAAAGACTGAATGCTGATTAACTTTTGTTCAAGCCATTTTCTTGCCACATCATCGCACATAGCTAAAAAATTGTGGACAATGCTTCTCGAATGTAGTTTCTTCTTGGCTTGCATTAAAAAGACGAACATACCCGTATTCATCTGACTGCGGTAATCGCTGTCGTGGAGAGGGAATAAAGACAATCTGCTCAAAGCGCAGAGTTAGTGGACTGTATATTATGACGTATCTCGATGATCGAGAATTCGTCCGCTCGCACTGGCGTAGTCACGGTTAAACCGATTCTACTGCATGTGCGTGAGCGTAGGGGTGGCGGTCAATCTTACAAGGAGGTTGTAAGGCTCCAAGTTCGATAATCCAGCCGAATTGCCCCGTGATCCGGCTACCTCGATTTCAAGCACGAGCGTGACTCAATACGTCACGCGGCTGTCAATCTCGGTGGAAGACGTGGCCCAACTCACCACTTACACGCACTAATTATTATCTGCGCACAATAATAACGGCGTATAGCGTAAGCGTTGCTCAACCAGTCGCGATCCCCACTCGGAATACTATCTCCGTCGTACAAGCGACGGTGTATATGGCAGGTGCAACTATATGGGTTGAACGGGTCGAGTCTGCCGAGCTCATCGTCACGTTCTCAGTGTATGGGGGGGGGGGGGTGGGTGACTAGTCTGGGCCTTACGATTCAGAACCTGTGGATGGACCGATCAATTCCGCAAAGCGTATAATGAATTGACCGTATCACAATCAGAGTATCGGTTCGTCTGCTGCGCTGGGACGTCAAAGCGTATGCCAGGGCGTATGGCAGAGAACGTTCTCTGAAAGATTGTCCTCCGTGAAACACGGGTTGCCGTAAGGAAGAGCAATCACGGTTCCTAGCAAGAATAGTTCTTGATTGGCATGCAGTGAATTCGGGGAACGAACACGTAACTCTCGTCAATCACTCCAAAATACGCTTGTCGTGAGGGGAAACAATAGCCACGTTAGAAAGGTCTAAGCAGCAATCGCAACCGTGCACTGTTTATATTATCAAAGCCCGGGGGATGCCGTGGCTTGATCGTGTCACTATTGCCGGTACAACGCTGTTCGAATTTCCTGTAGCGAACTTGTATGCAAGCTCAGCCCGGTTCGAATGGTCGTACGGCAGTGAAAAATGTATAAAATTACTTATAATTATCGAAACTCGGAAAATCCGGCGTTCAATAAAACTCGCTAGGCTTATCTCCTCTCTTTTAACGAGCGGAACGATCTCGTAAGCGAGGCCAGTTCGTTTCGAGCGGTCGTTGCAATAGCTCGCCGTCGAAGACTTGAAACAAGAATTCAACAGCGCGACCGAAGAGTTCAGTGACAGCCAGAAGAACTAGGGAGCATGCGGCCGCTAGATCGTCTCGATAGCAAGTGACGAAGAACCGGCAGGCTTAGACAAACGTCGCGCGAGTGTCAGCTGAGCCGCTATGCAGCGCTGTCTCTCTCTCTTGCCTGTCTGTGTCGGTTCAATGTCTGTATATATGCATTGTTCTCTCTCTCTCTCATCGTACCATCGCGAACGAGTTTAATTTGAACATTATTTGACCGGTGCACAACGGCTTACCGTGTTTATCGATTTATTGTGTGTTTATTCTTATTATAAAATGAATCTTTATTTCATATTAGAAGTAGAATATTTTCTCCTAATATACAGATAATATTTATTTCATATTAGGAAAAAATATTTTCTTCTTATTATAAAATGAATCTTTATGTAATATTAGAAATAGAATATTATCTGCACATTAAACAAAAATATTGTTAGAAAAATAACGAACACCCCCAAATGACGGCGACGAGACTGAACACCGGCAACGACGGGCCCCGACAGCGTGGCGCCGCGACGGTCGTAAACTGTCTCGGACCCTAGAAGACGTCATTGAGGAAAGGGACTTTTCCGGGCGGGACGACACATTCGAGCTGCGTTTGTCGAAGAGTACACTCTTGTCAGCGACCTCCGGACTTTGAAATATATCTCGTTAAATCTCTCCGCTCATCTCCGTTTATTATTCGTCTTACAATATTATATTTCTAATATTACATAAAGATTCATTTTATAATAAGAAGAAAATATTTTTTTCATAATATGAAAGAAATATGTTTTTCATAATATGAAAGAAATATTATCTGTATATTAGGAAAAAAATATAAAATATTTCTTGAATGTTTAGGAAAAAATATTCTGTTTCGGATATTAAATAAAGATTCTTTTTATAATAAGGAAAAATATTTATTTCATAAAATTAAATAAATATTACCTGTATATTAGAAAAAAAAATTCTATTTCCATGATAACTTGAAATAGATATTTCCTGTATATGTGAAGAAATGTTTGTTTCTTAATGTAGAATAAATATATTGTATGTATATTTAAATATTGAAAACAGATTGCATTTCCTTTTAATACCATGTACGGATATGTATAGAATATTTTGTGCTACTAGGGTTTCAATTAATGTATGTCACTTATTCGACATTCATTTATATTGTAAGAACATTAATCAACTAATGTTCGTGTTATATGCGACAAAACTATTGCACGAAAAATAATCGTAACCCTTACGTCTTACGTAATGTAATATATGGAACTGTAAGATTAAGAAGTTCATACCGACAGGATCCCCATGGCATTCCTGAAGCCTATTCGAGATCTTTCTCGGCTTTGTCTAAACAGAGCCTGGAGATTATAGGCTCTCGGCACTAGAAAATATAAACATGTGACTGCAGTCAAAGTATTTGGGAGAGAATATATATCTTTGTCGTTAATATACTAATAATATGCTTCATTTAAAAGAAGTAGTTTGACATTTACCTACAAAATTTTATCAATAGAAGTTTATCTCTCTTAATTATATGATTTGATATGATTAAGACGTTTATAAGAATAAAAAGTAAAATATTGAACGTAACAATGTATAGGTTCGCATGGCTCAGGAAGGTAGCTCATCATCAAATATGTAAACAAAGTGGAATATCGTTTGTCACCTTCATAATTAGAAGAGTCAGTAAATTATTGGAAATGGTGATTAATTCGTGTTGAATTAATAGGTTGTTTGCATAAAGAAATCTTGAGACATTTAAGTTTAATAACGTAGAGTATAATGACATGTGGTATATACAATGTTTTCCTTCGCGCAGGTCACCTCGTGTCGTCTCGAGTGAGAGCCAAAATCTTTCTGTCCCGCACCGACGCTCCACTTACCACGCTCGCACTGTACAGTGACACTCACATTACTCCTTCACACTAAACTAAATTTACTCGATTCTTAAGGGCCAGACATCCGAAAGGTAGAACGACTACATTACCGACAAAACTATGGTTTTACGTGGTTTTACGAGTCACAAGTTTTCGTCCTCTTAAAAGGATATTTTGTCGCTGGTAAGGGGCTTATTCGAAAGAGGAAGATTCAATCTAGTGCGCTCTGGTCATGAGGTGCCGAGATTATGCAGATATTTGGTAATATAAGCATTAGAAGTAGGCTAACAAATTTACGATGCGCACGCCGTGGAATGTAAGCATTTTTATACCATTAGATGAGTTTTCTGGATGTTCTAGTGACCAGAGCGCACTAGCCGAGATCTCCAGCTACAAATTGATATATTGAAGTATACAGCTACATCTTGATTCTCTTGCGAAATAACGGCGAAAACTTGAGGCGCGCAATGGGCGTGTCAGAAATGCATGATATCTGAGGATATCGATAATATAGAGCAAAAAATGTGGCAATGTCTAAGTAGAAAGACTGTCGACGTGGAATTGAAGCAAACTGCAAAATTAGATTGTGGTTATGTTTGACGCCTATTCGCTCATCAGCAACGTGTTTCTGTGTATGTGTGTATATGTATATAACTTTCTTATACATGCAAATACTCTGCCAGTTTGATATTTCGGACTCATGCAAGCAATGTGTATCATATGAAATTGCGTTCAAATTTTTATACCGATGAAATTTCATACAGTACCATATTATACAAAAAAGAAAGAGGAATTGGCTTATAAATATGATAAATATAACTCATTATATTTGGATAATTTACTATGTACTATATATTATTTTCATACTAAATTTTCAAACTAAATTTTCGCACTAAATTTTTATTATAGTTTATGTAAAATTTTCCATACGAAGTCGTACACTTTTTGTATTACATATTGTTTCAGATTTTGATGAAATTTGAATAAATTGATATGAACATATATTGCAAAGGATTTTTCAAAATTTTCAAAATTGTTAATTTTACAGGTCTAGAAAATAAAGTGTTAACCATTTTCACTAAATTATAACAATTGAATTACCAAATCTATGAAAATAATCGTATAAATACATACAGTAGATACATGAAAGTATATGATAAAAATAATTTTAGTTGAAAAACAAATATTTTGTCACCATCTATTTTTATCAGAGTTTAGTAGTTCAACAGTTATAATTTAATGAATAACTGGTTGACACTTTATTTAGCAGACCTGTGTAATTCACCTTGAAAAATCCTTAGAGATATGTTCATATATCGCTAAATATTACAACATATTCTATCAAAATCTGACAAAATTATGGAAATTGATATTTTTGTTATTGCACGTGTGCAATGTAATAATTAGTAACTTTTTTCAAGTGCTGGAGCTCGATCGCGGTCTCTGGTCATTGTATGTCTATCTTGTTCGCTCTCGTTATACCTTATCGCTTTCCTTGTCGAACCTTTAGAGCTTGTTCAGACAGAGTTGGGCAAAATATTTACCTAAATAAAAATTTAAACTAAAGAATAAAAGATACAAAATTTTTCATTCGTTGTTCTTACGAATTTTATTCATCGAGAATTTATCCAATAAATAAAGATAATTTTTTTTATTCGAAGCGAATAATTTTTTCATCTTTTATCCGTATCTTTTATTCGAAGGCATAACATGGAGGATATAGTAACGATATAGGACGTATTTTCATGTTTGTTTATTTTAAAAAGATACTCATTATTTAAAAATAACAACATGTTTTACCGACGTTCTTCCTCCTCTTCCTCCACCTCGAGGAGGAAACAGCGAGGACGCCCAACGAGCGTCGAACTTCAAAGACCCAGCGACTGACAAACGGCATACAAAGTTTAAATTTTTAGATTTTTCAATATATCATCATAAAATTGCGACGAGCGAATGGAGCGGATTTTCCTGATCAAAATGAGTTCAAATTCGACTGTAATCGAACAAGTTTCATTGTTACGTAATATTACGATAAAAATTAAAATCTTATTGAAGATAGTCCAAATGATGTCGTGTTTGGACTCATTTTTATCGGGATGAGCACAAAAACTTGTTCGTATTAATAATATTTTTTTTATTAAAAATGTAAAAGCATAAATTAACAATAATGCTCGACTCTTCTTCATATATTGTAGGCCGTTTGTCAGTCGCTGGGGATTTGAAGTTCTGCGCTCGTCAGACAAAAGTTATTCGAAAATTTATTCGATCTTCAAATAAAAGATACAGATAATAGACGAAAAAAATATTCGAATATCGAATAAAACGGCTATGAATAAAAAATTATCTTTATTCGTCGGATAAATTCTCGTCGAATAAAGTTATTTATTCGATACTTGTCGAATAATATTTTTTTATTCGAACTTTCGAATAACGAATAAAGATAAACTATCTTTTATTCGAATCGTTATTTAAATAATTTTTTATGTAAATAATGTCCAACTCTGTGTCCAGATGAGGCAATTTACGCTCGTTGCAAACGAAACAAATGAAAAAGTCTGACCACGACATATGCTAAAGAAATAGAAATAAAAAATATTATTGATAAAACAAAAAATCTGACTGAGAAAAGAATTATTAATAATTTATACTCTATATTTATATTTTAATTTTTATTTTATTTATTATCAATATTTTATTCAATAAATTAGTTTTTTGTTTCTTATCTTTTTAGATCTTCTCGCAGTCGGGCTTTTGTTTTTTTATAATAATGATTATTTTTTAAATCTTTGCGGTCAGGTTTTTTTTATGTTTGTTGTCTACAATGAAACAATTGTCATGCCGTGATTGTTTATACCTTTCATTTCCACGTCGGAAAATAATACTCTTCTTATTAAAATTCAAATCAATTATACTGATATGTTAACATATGTTAACAATATATGCAAAACATAATTTGTAAATCTATACTTTTTTAAAAAAGTTTAAAAAATTTACAAGATTTTTAAACAAGTCAATGAATATTTAAATGATCGTAGTAAAATTTAGCTTCCTCGTCACATACTTCTTGTGTTGCAACGACAATCGAGTTCTCTTTCTGCTTCTAAATAGAATGCGACGGTAGCTCCATCTCGTATTCATCAATCAGCTACACGTTTGTAGATAATTCCATTTCTGTAAAGGAAACTGTACGGCAGATACCGACCTCCGCGACTTGTAAAGTAACGTGACTACCTCTGGCCCTTAACACGCCTCCTTAAATTTAGTTTTTTTATTTAACGAATCTTTAATTCCTCTCTAAACTTTTCAAACTTAGTACGTCCTAATGACTTAGTAAAAATATCTGCAGGGTTTTCCTCTGAAGCTATTTTTATTACATTAATCTCTCTATTTAAATAATTTTCGTTTACAAAATGGTAATGCGTTTCTATATACTTAGATTTCTTTGTTAAATTTATAAATTTACTTATACTAATTGCACCTGCGTTATCGTCATAAATTTGTATAGGATGATTAATCTTTATTCCAAAATCCTTTAATAATTCTTTAATTAATTTAACCTCACTCACGCACATAGACAACGCAACATACTTTGCATCCGTGGATGATTTTGTTACAATATCTTGTTTCTTTGATTTCCAGAAAATACTATTACCATACATTCTTATTACATATCCTGTCGCAGATTTTCTATCAACTACATCTCCTGCCCAATCAGCATCTACACAACAATCTAATATATCGGCGTCTAAATTTTTCTCAAATTTTAACATTAATTCTTTAGTGTAATATAAATACTTTAGTATTCTTAGGGCATATTTATAATGACTTTGGTCATGGCAATTTTGGAATCTGCTTAGATAATTTACACAATAACAAATATCCGGTCTAGTACTCGAACTTACATATAAAAGTGTTCCAATTAAATTTCTATACTTTAGGTCACTTGATGCTGATAGTGCAGGTTCACATTTTAAGTTTTGCTCCATCGGAGTCGCATATAATTTTGCATCTTCCATTTCGTATTTCCCCTCCAATGACTCCATATAACTTTCCTGATCTAGCGTCATACTTTTATTTTTACAATCATAATTAATATTTATGCCTAGATACGTTTTTACTTGGCCCATGTCTTTCACTCGAAATTTTACAGCTAATTTTCTTTTAATAAATTCTATTAATTTTCTACTTTGACCACCAATTAATATATCGTCAACAAAAATAATTAAATAAACTTTTTCATTATTAATTGTCATAATATATAAGCAATAGTCAATTTTACTTTTCTCAAATCCTAAGTCTAACAAAAAATCATCCAAGCACTCATACCATGCGCGTGGACTTTCGCGTAGTCCGTACAATGATTTTTCGAGCTTACACACTCTCCCTGTGTTATCGTCGTAACCCGGAGGTTGTTTAACGTACACTTCAGACTTTATTTTTCCGTTAAGGAATGCGGCTCCTATATCCATTTGGTCTATTTCTACATCTTTTTGCATACAGTAGTTTAGCAGAATTTTCAATGTTTGTTGAACTATGCCTTTCTCAAAGTCTACTTTTTACGTCTAAAATACGTAAATAAATAACATAATAGACGTTTCATCAATATTGTATGTGCCCTCGCTACCGGGCGTGCATCCAGGTGTCTCTATAAGAACCCTAAATCTCCAGATACTTAAAGATTCAACATGTCGTGACGTCACGCGGCCTACAACGATTTCTGATGGACAACATGCTGCCGAATATCCCAAAGTACGCCTCAATATCGCAAAAGTAGGCTGTCTCTATAGTCAAGCGCACTAGATTTATCTTTCATTTAGTGGACGTGTATACTCAAAACTCCTACTTTTGCGTTTTTTCGCCGTCAAAAGCGGCGCCCCGGAACCTTGAAATAGCTTGAAATCTCGTACGAGTTCCTCTCTGCTCGTATACGTATAGGCTAATCTAGCGGAATGTGTGTGTGCCACACATTCTCATTCGAGCTTCCCCTAGCGACCGCTTGGAACGCTTCGATCAGGAGTCCGCCCCCTTAAATCTAATATTTCTTTAGTTTTTGGTTTTTCAACTAATTTCCACGTATCATTTCTTTTTAAACATTCGATCTCTTTGTTCATCGCATCGCGCCAATTTTCACTCTCATTACTGTTTATAGCCTCGTTATAATTTTCCGGATTATTTACGTTTACATAATTTACGTAAATACAATTTGTTACTGGATTTCCATAGCGATTTACAGGACTTTTCTTTCTTTCTGATCTTCTTACTGGTTCTAAATTTTGGATACCCGTACTTGGTAGAATATTTACATTGTTTTCATTATTTTCACTTCCATCATTTTCAATATTATCATTTTCATTAAGTATGCTACTTTCATTTTCATTTCTACTTTGTTGATCTATTGTGGCACGACTCACGAAGAATGTTTGGTTATAAGCGTGTGACATGACTGACAATGAGTGAAAGTTGGTATGATTGTGTGCGTGAAGCAGTGATGCCAGATTCGTGATACCGTGGTGAACCGTGGTACTAAGCCATACCCCCACTACGACCTACTGTTGCCCCTACGTTCCTTTACCAACGCGCTCGCGCGCTACACTCGCCAGCGTACTTCTACTATGTCCGTGTGCGCTTGCGACAGCCTCAATCTATTTTTAGCACTTTCCATATACATATAGCTTTACGGAAACGAAACTGAAATTCGGCCGTCGCGTCAAGCGTATGAATCGCAATCTAGAGCTGGCGTTCGAGTCCTCGTGTAGCGATTTTCATTTTTATTTTTAATTACTTTTTTAATTACATTTTTTAACCTTCCAAAAAATTAATAATGTAAAAACTATGTTAAACATATATATATTCATTTTACAGGAAACGTTTTATTACTGTAAAAATTGCATTGACATAAAGAGTAGCAGGGTAAGAGTCAAAAGTGCCCTTGAACCAATTGTACCGAGCTATGCACTATTTGATAGTTCCAAAAAAAAATCATTCGACACCAAGTTTGAACTCTTTATCTCAACCAGGAGGGTAGTTAAAGGGTAAAAACTAATTATTGGTTTTTGCAACATTTTCCTTATTTAATGGTATACTTAAAAATTCTAAAAAAATTCCACAATTTTATAGATATGATTCCTTATGATTGTGAATTTTTTTGCAAATAGTAAGTATGAAAAATCGAAACGTAAAAAAAAAACGAAAAATGCAGACTTTGTGTACAAGATATTTCGTGTGACTAGATTTTTCCTTTTACAGCAGTTAGGTATTAGCATTAGCATTATTCTCAATTTTTTCGGATTTTTCGATAGAGTGCAATGTAATAATATTAATTTTCTGCTTTAAATGAAATGTATCAGTATTTATAAATATATGTTGTGGTGGATAGCCATTAATTCATCTGAGACACTGTTTATGTTTAGGAAACGTTTTTAAGTGAATAAAATTTATTGTCATGTAATTAATAATTAGAAAAAAATATATTTCATAAAAAGTTTGACCATTGTGGGGCGCGAACCTCTGCCAAAAACCATCCCAGTGTTTCCGAATCGTAAGACCTAAACAACGTCTTTTTTTTTACTTTATGATGATACACAAGTTTATTTGATTTTCTGTCTTCCTGTAATAAAAAAATACAGTCAACATTATAATTTCTTCTAATTTCTATTATTAGTTTTACTTTCTGGCGGCGGGTACATTTTTAATTGTTCAATGCAGCCGTAATTTTGTGTTTGGCCGACTTCGATCAGTGAAAAATATAAGTATTTCTTAATATATATATATATATTATAATTAAAATTTTTATTATACTATAATAAACTATAATATACTATAATATAACAGAATATACTAGAATATACAAGAATATAGTAGAATATACTAGAATATACTTTCATATACTGAAATATACCAAAATATAATAGAATATACTAGAATATACTAGAATGTACTGGAATATGCTTGAATGTACCTAGTAAAATATACTAGAATATACTTGAATATCATAGAATATACAGGAATATACTAAAATATACTGAAATATGCCAGAATAAACTAGAATATACTAGAATATACTGGTATATACAAGAATGTACTAGAATATACAAGAATATACCAGAATATACTAGAATATACCTGAATATACTAGAACATACTAGAATATAGTAGAATATACTATAATATACCAGAATATACTACAATATAGTGGAATATACCAGAATATTCTATGAAACACTTGAATCGAGTAGTACATACTAGAATATACTACAACACGCGGGAATATACTTGAACACGCTAGAATATACCAGGATATTCAAGAATATACGAGACTATAAAAGAATATACTAAAATTTACTAGAATATACTTGAATATCATAGAATATACAGGAATATACTACGATATACTGAAATATGACAGAATGCACTAGAATATACTAGAAAATACTGGTATATACAAGAATGTACTAGAATATACACGAATATAGTAGGATATACTAGACTATACAAGAATATAGTAGAATATACTAGAATATACTATCATATACTGAAATATAATAGAATATACTGGAATATACTAGAATATAGTAGAATATACTGATATATACAATAATGTACTAGAATATACATGAAAATACCAGAATATACTAGAACATACTAGAATATAGTAGAATATACTATAATATAACAGAATATACTAGGATATACAAGAATATACTAGATTATACTAGAATATACCGGTATATACAAGAATGTACTAGAATATACAAGAATATACTAGAATATACTGGAAAATACTAGAATCGACTAGCAGATACTAGAATATACTTGAATATACTAGAACATACTAGAATATAGTAGAATATAGTAGAATATACTATAACATCCCAGAATATGCTACAATACACTGGAATATACTGCAATACACTAGAATATACTAGAATACATTAGAATGTACTAGAAAATTCTAGAATATACTGGAAAATACTAGTATCGACTAGCAGATACTAGAATATACTAGAGTATACTGGAATATACTAGAATATACTAGAATATCATACAATATCATAGAATATACTGCAGTATACTAAAATATACTGAAATATACCAGAATACAACAGAATATACTAGAATATACATTACAAAACTATAATATACTAGCATATACTTGAACATACTAGAATATAGTCGAATGTACTAGAATATACCAGAACATACTAGAATATACTACAATATCCAAGAACATATTAGAATACACTAGAATATTTTAGAATATACTAGAATATACTTGAAAAATACCAGAATATACTAGGATATAGTAGAATATGCCAGAATATAATTGAAAATACTAGAATATACTAGAATATAATTGAAAATACTAGAATATACTAGAATATACTGGAATATACTAGAATATACTAGAATATACTAGAATATACTTGCAGATACTTGCAGATACTAGAATATACTGGAATATACGAGAATATACTAGAATATACTAGAATATACTAGAATATACTAGAATATAAGTGAAAATAATAGAATATACTAGAATATACTAGAATATAACAGAATATATTAGAATATACCAGAATATAGTGCAATACACTAGAATATTCAAGAATATACGAGACTATACCAGAATATACTAGAATATACCTGAATATACTAGAATAAACTAGAATATACAACAATATACTAGAGTATAATAGAATATACTAGAATATACTTGCAGATAGTAGAACATACTAGAATATACTGGAATATACTAGAATATAGTTGAATATACTAGAATATACAAGAATATCCTAGAATGAATCTAAATATACTAGAATATACCGGAATACAGTGCAATATACTAGAATATTCAAGAATATACGAGACTATACCAGAATATACTAGAATATACCAGAATATACTAGAATAAACTAGAATGTACAACAATATACAAGAGTATATTAGACTACACTACAATATTTTAGAATAAACTAGAATATCCATGAATATACTATAATATACTCTAATATACCTGAATATGCTAGCATATACTACAATATACTAGAATATATTAGGATCTACTAGAATATACTACATTATACTAGAATATATTAAGATATACTAGAATATACTAGAATGTACTTGCAGATACTAGAATACACCAGAATATACTAGAATATACTACAATATACTAGAATGTATTAGGATCTACTAGAATATGCTACATTATACTAGAATATATTAGGATATACTAGAATATACTAGAATATACTTGCAGATACTAGAACATACTAGAATATACTGGAATATACTAGAATACACTAGAATATACTTGAAGATACCAGAATATAATAGAATATAATGGAATATACTAGAATATAATTGAAAAAACTAGAATATACTAGAATATACTAGAACATACCAGAATATATTAGAATATGCCAGAATATAGTGCAATATTCTAGAATATACAAGAATATAATTGTAAATAGTAGAATATAGTAGGATATACTAGAATATACTAGAATATACTTGAAGATACTAGAATATACTAGAATATACTGGAATATACTAGAATATAATTGAAAATACTAGAATATACTAGAATATACGAGAATATGATTGAAAATACTAGAATATACTAGAATATAATAGAATATAATTGAAAATACTAGAATATACTAGAATACACAAGACTATACTAGAATATACTTGAAGATACCAGAATATATTAGAATATACCAGAATATAGTGCAATATATGAGAATATACTAGAATATACTTGAAGTTACCAGAATATACTAGAATATACTAGAATATACTAGAATATATCTGAATATACTAGAATATAATTATAAATACTAGAATATAGCAGAATATACTAGAATATACTTGAAGATACTAGAATATACTAGAATATAGATGGATATACCAGAATATACTAGTGTATACTTGAAGATACTAGAATATACTATAATATACTGGAATATACTAGAATATACTAGAATATACTAGAATATACTAGAATATACTAGAATATACTAGAATATACTAGAATATACTAGAATATACTAGAATATACTAGAATATACTAGAATATGTTAGAATAGACTAGAATATACTAGAATATACGAGTTTATACTAGAATCTACCAGAATAGACTAGAATATACTAGAATATACTAGAATATACTTGAAGATACCAGAATATAATAGAATATAATGGAATATACTAGAATATAATTGAAAAAACTAGAATATACTAGAATATACTAGAACATACCAGAATATATTAGAATATGCCAGAATATAGTGCAATATACTAGAATATACAAGAATATAATTGTAAATAGTAGAATATAGTAGGATATACTAGAATATACTAGAATATACTTGAAGATACTAGAATATACTAGAATATACTAGAATATACAACAATATACAAGAATATATTATAATACACTAGAGTATTTTAGAATATACCAGAATATACTAGAATATACTACAATATACTAGAATATGTTAGAATAGACTTGAATATACTAGAATATACGAGTTTATACTAGAATCTACCAGAATAGACTAGAATATACTAGAATATACTAGAATATACTTGAAGATACCAGAATATAATAGAATATAATGGAATATACTAGAATATAATTGAAAAAACTAGAATATACTAGAATATACTAGAACATACCAGAATATATTAGAATATGCCAGAATATAGTGCAATATACTAGAATATACAAGAATATAATTGTAAATAGTAGAATATAGTAGGATATACCAGAATATACTAGAATATACTTGAAGATACTAGAATATACTAGAATATAGCAGGATATACTAGAATATACTAGAGTATACTTGAAGATACTAGAATATACTAGAATATACTGGAATATACTAGAATATAATTGAAAATACTAGAATATACTAGAATATACTAGAATATAATTGAAAATACTAGAATATACTAGAATATACTAGAATATGGTAGTATATACTAGAATATACTAGAATACACTAGACTATACTAGAATATACTAGAATATACTAGAATACACAAGACTATACTAGAATATACTAGAATATACTAGAATATACTAGCATATACTAGAATACACTAGACTATACTAGAATATACCAGAGTATAGTGCAATATATGAGAATATACTAGAATATACTTGAAGTTACCAGAATATACTAGAATATACTAGAATATAATTGAAAATACTAGAATATACTAGAATACACAAGACTATACTAGAATATACTTGAATATACTAGAATACACTAGACTATACTAGAATATACCAGAATATAGTGCAATATATGAGAATATACTAGAATATACTTGAAGTTACCAGAATATACTAGAATATACTAGAATATAATAGAATATACTTGAATATACTAGAATATGGTAGTATATAATAGAATATACTAGATTACACTAGACTATACTAGAATATACTAGAATATACAAGAATACTCTATACTATACTAGAATATACTAGAATATACTAGAATATACTAGAATATACCAGAATATACTAGAATAAACCAGAATATACTAGAATACACCAGAATATACTAGAATATACTCGAAGATTCCTGAATATACTAGAATATACTTGAAGATACCAGAATATATTAGAATATACCAGAATATAGTGCAATATATGAGAATATACTAGAATATACTTGAAGTTACCAGAATATACTAGAATATACTAGAATATACTAGAATATACCTGAATATACTAGAATATAATTGTAAATACTAGAATATAGTAGAATTTACTAGAATATACTTGAAGATACTAGAATATACTAGAATATAGTAGGATATACCAGAATATACTAGAGTATACTTGAAGATACTAGAATATACTAGAATATACTGGAATATACTAGAATATTCTTAAAGATACCAGAATATACTAGAATATACTAGAATATACAACAATATACAAGAATATATTAGAATAGACTAGAATATTAGAGAATATACTAGAATATACTAGAATATACCAGAATATATTAGAATATACCAGAATATGTTTGAAAATACTAGAATATACTAGAATATACTAGAATATACTAGAATATACTAGAATATAATTGAAAATACTAGAATATACTAGAATATACGAGAATATAATTGAAAATACTAGAATATAATAGAATATAATTGAAAATACTAGAATATACTAGAATATACTAGAATATAACATAATATATAATAATATACCAGAATATATTGCAATATAGTAGAATATGCTAGAATATACTAGAATATACTAGAATGTACTTGAAGATACCAGAATATACTAGAATATACTGGAATATACTAGAATATAATTGAAAATACTAGAATATACTAGAATATACTAGAATATACTAGAATACACTAGAATATACCAGAATATATTAGAATATACCAGAATATACTGCAATATACTAGAATATACCAGAATATAGTGCAATATACTAGAATATACCAGAATATAGTGCAATATACTAGAATATACAAGAATATACTACAATATACTAGAATATGTTAGAATAGACTAGAATATACTAGAATATACGAGTTTATACTAGAATCTACCAGAATAGACTAGAATATACTAGAATATACTAGAATATACTTGAAGATACCAGAATATAATAGAATATAATGGAATATACTAGAATATAATTGAAAAAACTAGAATATACTAGAATATACTAGAATATGGTAGTATATACTAGAATATACTAGAATACACTAGACTATACTAGAATATACTAGAATATATTAGAATACACAAGACTATACTAGAATATACTAGAATATACTAGAATATCCACGAATATACTATAATATACATGAATATGCTAGCATATACTACAATATACTATAATATATTAGGATCTACTAGAATATGCTACATTATACGAGAATATATTAGGATATACTAGAATATACTCGAATATACCAGAATATATTAGAATATACCAGAATATATTTGAAAATACTAGAATATACTAGAATATACTAGAATATACTAGAATATAATTGAAAATACTAGAATATACTAGAATATACTAGAATATAATTGAAAATACTAGAATATACTAGAATATACTAGAATATGGTAGTATATACTAGAATATACTAGAATACACTAGACTATACTAGAATATACTAGAATATATTAGAATACACAAGACTATACTAGAATATACTAGAATATACTAGAATATACTAGCATATACTAGAATACACTAGACTATACTAGAATATACTAGAATATACTAGCATATACTAGAATATAATTGAAAATACTAGAATATACTAGAATATACTAGAATATAATTGAAAATACTAGAATATACTAGAATATAATTGAAAATACTAGAATATACTAGAATATACGAGAATATAATTGAAAATACTAGAATATACTAGAATATAATAGAATATAATTGAAAATACTAGAATATACTAGAATACACAAGACTATACTAGAATATACTTGAAGATACCAGAATATATTAGAATATACCAGAATATAGTGCAATATATGAGAATATACTAGAATATACTTGAAGTTACCAGAATATACTAGAATATACTAGAATATACTAGAATATATCTGAATATACTAGAATATAATTATAAATACTAGAATATAGCAGAATATACTAGAATATACTTGAAGATACTAGAATATACTAGAATATAGTAGGATATACCAGAATATACTAGTGTATACTTGAAGATACTAGAATATACTATAATATACTGGAATATACTAGAATATACTAGAATATACTAGAATATACTAGAATATACTAGAATATATTAGAATATACTAGAATATACTAGAATATACTAGAATATACTAGAATATACTAGAATATGTTAGAATAGACTAGAATATACTAGAATATACGAGTTTATACTAGAATCTACCAGAATAGACTAGAATATACTAGAATATACTAGAATATACTTGAAGATACCAGAATATAATAGAATATAATGGAATATACTAGAATATAATTGAAAAAACTAGAATATACTAGAATATACTAGAACATACCAGAATATATTAGAATATGCCAGAATATAGTGCAATATACTAGAATATACAAGAATATAATTGTAAATAGTAGAATATAGTAGGATATACTAGAATATACTAGAATATACTTGAAGATACTAGAATATACTAGAATATACTAGAATATACAACAATATACAAGAATATATTATAATACACTAGAGTATTTTAGAATATACCAGAATATACTAGAATATACTACAATATACTAGAATATGTTAGAATAGACTTGAATATACTAGAATATACGAGTTTATACTAGAATCTACCAGAATAGACTAGAATATACTAGAATATACTAGAATATACTTGAAGATACCAGAATATAATAGAATATAATGGAATATACTAGAATATAATTGAAAAAACTAGAATATACTAGAATATACTAGAACATACCAGAATATATTAGAATATGCCAGAATATAGTGCAATATACTAGAATATACAAGAATATAATTGTAAATAGTAGAATATAGTAGGATATACTAGAATATACTAGAATATACTTGAAGATACTAGAATATACTAGAATATAGTAGGATATACTAGAATATACTAGAGTATACTTGAAGATACTAGAATATACTAGAATATACTGGAATATACTAGAATATAATTGAAAATACTAGAATATACTAGAATATACTAGAATATAATTGAAAATACTAGAATATACTAGAATATACTAGAATATGGTAGTATATACTAGAATATACTAGAATACACTAGACTATACTAGAATATACTAGAATATACTAGAATACACAAGACTATACTAGAATATACTAGAATATACTAGCATATACTAGAATACACTAGACTATACTAGAATATACCAGAGTATAGTGCAATATATGAGAATATACTAGAATATACTTGAAGTTACCAGAATATACTAGAATATACTAGAATATAATTGAAAATACTAGAATATACTAGAATACACAAGACTATACTAGAATATACTTGAATATACTAGAATACACTAGACTATACTAGAATATACCAGAATATAGTGCAATATATGAGAATATACTAGAATATACTTGAAGTTACCAGAATATACTAGAATATACTAGAATATAATAGAATATACTTGAATATACTAGAATATGGTAGTATATAATAGAATATACTAGATTACACTAGACTATACTAGAATATACTAGAATATACAAGAATACTCTATACTATACTAGAATATACTAGAATATACTAGAATATACTAGAATATACCAGAATATACTAGAATAAACCAGAATATACTAGAATACACCAGAATATACTAGAATATACTCGAAGATTCCTGAATATACTAGAATATACTTGAAGATACCAGAATATATTAGAATATACCAGAATATAGTGCAATATATGAGAATATACTAGAATATACTTGAAGTTACCAGAATATACTAGAATATACTAGAATATACTAGAATATACCTGAATATACTAGAATATAATTGTAAATACTAGAATATAGTAGAATTTACTAGAATATACTTGAAGATACTAGAATATACTAGAATATATTAGGATATACCAGAATATACTAGAGTATACTTGAAGATACTAGAATATACTAGAATATACTGGAATATACTAGAATATTCTTAAAGATACCAGAATATACTAGAATATTCTTAAAGATACCAGAATATACTAGAATATACTAGAATATACAACAATATACAAGAATATATTAGAATAGACTAGAATATTAGAGAATATACTAGAATATACTAGAATATACCAGAATATATTAGAATATACCAGAATATGTTTGAAAATACTAGAATATACTAGAATATACTAGAATATACTAGAATATACTACAATATAATTGAAAATACTAGAATATACTAGAATATACGAGAATATAATTGAAAATACTAGAATATAATAGAATGTAATTGAAAATACTAGAATATACTAGAATATACTAGAATATAACATAATATATAATAATATACCAGAATATATTGCAATATAGTAGAATATGCTAGAATATACTAGAATATACTAGAATGTACTTGAAGATACCAGAATATACTAGAATATACTGGAATATACTAGAATATAATTGAAAATACTAGAATATACTAGAATATACTAGAATATACTAGAATACACTAGAATATACCAGAATATATTAGAATATACCAGAATATACTGCAATATACTAGAATATACCAGAATATAGTGCAATATACTAGAATATACCAGAATATAGTGCAATATACTAGAATATACAAGAATATACTACAATATACTAGAATATGTTAGAATAGACTAGAATATACTAGAATATACGAGTTTATACTAGAATCTACCAGAATAGACTAGAATATACTAGAATATACTAGAATATACTTGAAGATACCAGAATATAATAGAATATAATGGAATATACTAGAATATAATTGAAAAAACTAGAATATACTAGAATATACTAGAATATGGTAGTATATACTAGAATATACTAGAATACACTAGACTATACTAGAATATACTAGAATATATTAGAATACACAAGACTATACTAGAATATACTAGAATATACTAGAATATCCATGAATATACTATAATATACATGAATATGCTAGCATATACTACAATATACTATAATATATTAGGATCTACTAGAATATGCTACATTATACGAGAATATATTAGGATATACTAGAATATACTCGAATATACCAGAATATATTAGAATATACCAGAATATATTTGAAAATACTAGAATATACTAGAATATACTAGAATATACTAGAATATAATTGAAAATACTAGAATATACTAGAATATACTAGAATATAATTGAAAATACTAGAATATACTAGAATATACTAGAATATGGTAGTATATACTAGAATATACTAGAATACACTAGACTATACTAGAATATACTAGAATATATTAGAATACACAAGACTATACTAGAATATACTAGAATATACTAGAATATACTAGCATATACTAGAATACACTAGACTATACTAGAATATACTAGAATATACTAGCATATACTAGAATATACTAGAATATACTAGAATATAATTGAAAATACTAGAATATACTAGAATATACTAGAATATGGTAGTATATACTAGAATATACTAGAATACACTAGACTATACTAGAATATACTAGAATATATTAGAATACACAAGACTATACTAGAATATACTAGAATATACTAGAATATACTAGCATATACTAGAATACACTAGACTATACTAGAATATACTAGAATATACTAGCATATACTAGAATACACTAGACTATACTAGAATATACTAGAATATACTAGCATATACTAGAATATACTAGCATATACTAGAATACACTAGACTATACTAGAATATACTAGAATATACTAGCATATACTAGAATATAATTGAAAATACTAGAATATACTAGAATATACTAGAATATAATTGAAAATACTAGAATATACTAGAATATACTAGAATATGGTAGTATATACTAGAATATACTAGAATACACTAGACTATACTAGAATATACTAGAATATATTAGAATACACAAGACTATACTAGAATATACTAGAATATACTAGAATATACTAGAATATACTCGAATACACAAGACTATACTAGAATATACTAGAATATACTAGAATATACTAGCATATACTAGAATACACTAGACTATACTAGAATATACCAGAGTATAGTGCAATATATGAGAATATACTAGGATATACTAGAATATAATTGAAAATACTAGAATATACTAGAATACACAAGACTATACTAGAATATACTTGAAGATACCAGAATATATTAGAATATACCAGAATATAGTGCAATATATGAGAATATACTAGAATATACTTGAAGTTACCAGAATATACTAGAATATACTAGAATATACTAGAATATACCTGAATATACTAGAATATAATTGTAAATACTAGAATATAGTAGAATTTACTAGAATATACTTGAAGATACTAGAATATACTAGAATATATTAGGATATACCAGAATATACTAGAGTATACTTGAAGATACTAGAATATACTAGAATATACTAGAATATACTAGAATATACTAGAATATAATTGAAAATACTAGAATATACTAGAATATACGAGAATATAATTGAAAATACTAGAATATACTAGAATATAATAGAATATAATTGAAAATACTAGAATATACTAGAATATACTAGAATATAACATAATATATAATAATATACCACAATATATTGCAATATAGTAGAATATGCTAGAATATACTACAATATACTAGAATGTACTTGAAGATTCCAGAATATACTAGAATATACTGGAATATACTAGAATATAATTGAAAATACTAGAATATACTAGAATATACTAGAATATACTAGAATATACTAGAATACACTAGAATATACCAGAATATATTATAATATACCAGAATATACTGCAATATACTAGAATATACCAGAATATAGTGCAATATACTAGAATATACCAGAATATAGTGCAATATACTAGAATATACAAGAATATACTACAATATACTAGAATATGTTAGAATAGACTAGAATATACTAGAATATACGAGTTTATACTAGAATCTACCAGAATAGACTAGAATATACTAGAATATACTAGAATATACTTGAAGATACCAGAATATAATAGAATATAATGGGATATACTAGAATATAATTGGAAAAACTAGAAAATACTAGAATATACTAGAATATACTAGAATATAATTGAAAATACTAGAATATACTAGAATATACTAGACTATAATTGAAAATACTAGAATATACTAGAATATACTAGAATATGGTAGTATATACTAGAATATACTAGAATACACTAGACTATACTAGAATATACTAGAATATATTAGAATACACAAGACTATACTAGAATATACTAGAATATACTAGAATATACTAGCATATACTAGAATACACTAGACTATACTAGAATATACTAGAATATACTAGCATATACTAGAATACACTAGACTATACTAGAATATACTAGAATATACTAGCATATACTAGAATATAATTGAAAATACTAGAATATACTAGAATATACTAGAATATACTTGAAGATACCAGAATATACTAGAATATACTAGAATATGGTAGTATATACTAGAATATACTAGAATACACTAGACTATACTAGAATATAATAGAATATACTAGAATACACAAGACTATACTAGAATATACTAGAATATACTAGAATATACTAGCATATACTAGAATACACTAGACTATACTAGAATATACTAGAATATACTAGAATATACTAGAATATACTAGAATATACTAGAATATAATTGAAAATACTAGAATATACTAGAATATACTAGAATATGGTAGTATATACTAGAATATACTAGAATACACTAGACTATACTAGAATATACTAGAATATATTAGAATACACAAGACTATACTAGAATATACTAGAATATACTAGAATATACTAGCATATACTAGAATACACTAGACTATACTAGAATATACTAGAATATACTAGCATATACTAGAATACACTAGACTATACTAGAATATACTAGAATATACTAGCATATACTAGAATATACTAGCATATACTAGAATACACTAGACTATACTAGAATATACTAGAATATACTAGCATATACTAGAATATAATTGAAAATACTAGAATATACTAGAATATACTAGAATATAATTGAAAATACTAGAATATACTAGAATATACTAGAATATGGTAGTATATACTAGAATATACTAGAATACACTAGACTATACTAGAATATACTAGAATATATTAGAATACACAAGACTATACTAGAATATACTAGAATATACTAGAATATACTAGCATATACTAGAATACACTAGACTATACTAGAATATACTAGAATATACTAGCATATACTAGAATACACTAGACTATACTAGAATATACCAGAGTATAGTGCAATATATGAGAATATACTAGGATATACTAGAATATAATTGAAAATACTAGAATATACTAGAATACACAAGACTATACTAGAATATACTTGAAGATACCAGAATATATTAGAATATACCAGAATATAGTGCAATATATGAGAATATACTAGAATATACTTGAAGTTACCAGAATATACTAGAATATACTACAATATACTAGAATATACCTGAATATACTAGAATATAATTATAAATACTAGAATATAGCAGAATATACTAGAATATACTTGAAGATACTAGAATATACTAGAATATAGTAGGATATACCAGAATATACTATAGTATACTTGAAGATACTAGAATATACTAGAATATACTAGAATATACTAGAATATACTAGAATATAATTGAAAATACTAGAATATACTAGAATATACGAGAATATAATTGAAAATACTAGAATATACTAGAATATAATAGAATATAATTGAAAATACTAGAATATACTAGAATATACTAGAATATAACATAATATATAATAATATACCACAATATATTGCAATATAGTAGAATATGCTAGAATATACTACAATATACTAGAATGTACTTGAAGATTCCAGAATATACTAGAATATACTGGAATATACTAGAATATAATTGAAAATACTAGAATATACTAGAATATACTAGAATATACTAGAATATACTAGAATACACTAGAATATACCAGAATATATTATAATATACCAGAATATACTGCAATATACTAGAATATACCAGAATATAGTGCAATATACTAGAATATACCAGAATATAGTGCAATATACTAGAATATACAAGAATATACTACAATATACTAGAATATGTTAGAATAGACTAGAATATACTAGAATATACGAGTTTATACTAGAATCGACCAGAATAGACTAGAATATACTAGAATATACTAGAATATACTTGAAGATACCAGAATATAATAGAATATAATGGGATATACTAGAATATAATTGGAAAAACTAGAAAATACTAGAATATACTAGAATATACTAGAATATAATTGAAAATACTAGAATATACTAGAATATACTAGACTATAATTGAAAATACTAGAATATACTAGAATATACTAGAATATGGTAGTATATACTAGAATATACTAGAATACACTAGACTATACTAGAATATACTAGAATATATTAGAATACACAAGACTATACTAGAATATACTAGAATATACTAGAATATACTAGCATATACTAGAATACACTAGACTATACTAGAATATACTAGAATATACTAGCATATACTAGAATACACTAGACTATACTAGAATATACTAGAATATACTAGCATATACTAGAATATAATTGAAAATACTAGAATATACTAGAATATACTAGAATATACTTGAAGATACCAGAATATAATAGAATATAATGGAATATACTAGAATATAATTGGAAAAACTAGAATATACTAGAATATAATAGAACATACCAGAATATATTAGAATATGCCAGAGTATAGTGCAATATACTAGAATATACAAGAATATATGACACTATACCAGAATATACCTGAATATACCTGAATATACTCGGATATACTATAATATACTAGAATATACTATAATATACTAGAATATATGAGTTTATACTATAATCTACCAGAATATACTAGAATATACTAGAATATACAACAATATACAAGAATATATTATAATACACTAGAATATTTTAGAATATACTAGAATATACTAGAATATACTAGAATATACTAGAATATACTTGAAGATACCAGAATATAATAGAATATAATGGGATATACTAGAATATAATTGGAAAAACTATAAAATACTAGAATATACTAGAATATACTAGAATATACTAGCATATACTAGAATACACTAGACTATACTAGAATATACTAGAATATACTAGCATATACTAGAATATAATTGAAAATACTAGAATATACTAGAATATACTAGAATATACTTGAAGATACCAGAATATAATAGAATATAATGGAATATACTAGAATATAATTGGAAAAACTAGAATATACTAGAATATAATAGAACATACCAGAATATATTAGAATATGCCAGAATATAGTGCAATATACTAGAATATACAAGAATATATGACACTATACCAGAATATACCTGAATATACCTGAATATACAAGAATATATTATAATACACTAGAATATTTTAGAATATATTAGAACATACTAGAATATACTACAATATACTAGAATATGCTAGAATATACTAGAATATACGAGAATATACTTGCAGATACTAGAACATACTAGAATATACTGGAATATACTAGAATATACTAGAATATCCACGGATATACTAGAATATATCTGAATATACTAGAATATACCAGAATATAGTAGAATATACCAGAATATAGTGCAATATAGTAGAATATGCTATAATATACTAGAACATACCAGAATATATTAGAATATGCGAGAATATAGTGCAATATACTAGAATATACAAGAATATATGACACTATACCAGAATATACATGAATATACCTGAATATACTAGGATATACTAGAATATACTAGAATATACTAGAATATACCTGAATATACTAGAATAAACTATAATATACTAGAATATATGAGTTTATACTATAATCTACCAGAATATACTAGAATATACTAGAATATACAACAATATACAAGAATATATTATAATACACTAGAGTATTTTAGAATATACCAGAATATACTAGAATATACTACAATATACTAGAATATGTTAGAATAGACTAGAATATACTAGAATATACGAGTTTATACTAGAATCTACCAGAATAGACTAGAATATACTAGAATACACTAGAATATACTTGAAGATACCAGAATATAATAGAATATAATGGAATATACTAGAATATAATTGAAGAAACTAGAATATACTACAATATACTAGAACATACCAGAATATATTAGAATATGCCAGAATATAGTGCAATATTCTAGAATATACAAGAATATAATTGTAAATAGTAGAATATAGTAGGATATACTAGAATATACTAGAATATACTTGAAGATACTAGAATATACTAGAATATAGTAGGATATACTAGAATATACTAGAGTATACTTGAAGATACTAGAATATACTAGAATATACTGGAATATACTAGAATATAATTGAAAATACTAGAATATACTAGAATATACGAGAATATGATTGAAAATACTAGAATATACTAGAATATAATAGAATATAATTGAAAATACTAGAATATACTAGAATACACAAGACTATACTAGAATATACTTGAAGTTACCAGAATATACTAGAATATACTAGAATATACTAGAATATATCTGAATATACTAGAATATAATTATAAATACTAGAATATAGCAGAATATACTAGAATATACTTGAAGATACTAGAATATACTAGAATATAGTTGGATATACCAGAATATACTAGTGTATACTTGAAGATACTAGAATATACTATAATATACTGGAATATACTAGAATATACTAGAATATACTAGAATATACTAGAATATACTAGAATATATTAGAATATACTAGAATATACTAGAATATACTAGAATATACTAGAATATACTAGAATATAATTGAAAATACTTGAATATACTAGAATATACTAGAATATAATTGAAAATACTAGAATATACTAGAATATACTAGAATATAATTGAAAATACTAGAATATACTAGAATATACTAGAATATGGTAGTATATACTAGAATATACTAGAATACACTAGACTATACTAGAATATACTAGAATATACTAGAATATACCTGAATATACTAGAATATACTAGAATATACTAGAATATGGTAGTATATACTAGAATATACTAGAATACACTAGACTATACTAGAATATACTAGAATATATTAGAATACACAAGACTATACTAGAATATACTAGAATATACTAGAATATACTAGCATATACTAGAATACACTAGACTATACTAGAATATACTAGAATATACTAGCATATACTAGAATACACTAGACTATACTAGAATATACTAGAATATACTAGCATATACTAGAATATAATTGAAAATACTAGAATATACTAGAATATACTAGAATATAATTGAAAATACTAGAATATACTAGAATATAC